>CAMKVN010000028.1:0-54897 GCA_946474995.1 Funneliformis geosporum
TTTCATCTATACAAAAAGTTAAATAAAATAAAGGTTTTATTTTTTCCACAAAAAACAACAAATTTCCCAAAAAAAAATTTTATTTGAAAATTATAAATATGAATGACCGATTATGATTGGTCCGAAGTTTTGACTAAGTTTAAATATTTCGACGCCTATTTAAACCCGCCGAAACCTGTCAAAACGTTTAGACTTTCGACGGTTTTAGTTTTGACTTTCGACATTAGTCTATTATAGTTTCGTCCCGCAACTATAATATGTTGCAACTAATTTTAGCTTATGTTGCAACATTTTGTAAATTTGAAATCAATTGCTGTACCATCTTTAGCTATAGTATTAAAATTTGTTTATTAGTATAAAAGGATGTCTTAAAATATGTTGTAAGTAATAAAATATTTTGTGGTGGCATATAAAAGTAATAATAATATCGCTATTAAAAGGGTTTCTATAATTATGCTTTTCATCTAGAGAGACAACATTACTATAATAAGTAATAACATATTTAATATCATCAAGGTTATTAAGTATAAAACTTTTTTAAATTTGTAAATAGGAGTTAAAGATTCAAAATTATTTGTTTGATAATTGTTAATTATTTTAAATAAAAAATTGGGATATTATTTTAAGGCTTTATTCATAGCTTCTCATAAAAGTTTTTTTATTAAAACAAATCATTATACTTGCATTTCCATTATAAAATTTCCAATCCAAATTTACAAATTCAGAAAAGAATACTATTAAGAAGTTTATTAATTCTAATTTTTCATATCTAGTATCTCTAATTACTATCAAAGATGTGATAATAAAATTGTAAAAAAAAGTATGAGAAATCTTTGGTTTATTAATATAATGTCAAAGATCATAAGAATTAAATGAAGGATTTTCAACATTCTTCTTTTTATTGTTATAATTATATTAAGAGTTATCAACAGTTATTTTGGAAATAGAAGTCATCTAACATTTATCAGCAGTTAAGGAGTTATATATATATTTTATGATAGATATATAAGTAAGAATTTTATTGTTAAGTATTTGTTGATATTAAAGACATATTGATATTTAAGCAATATGATATATTATTATTATTGTTATTTATAAATGTATTTAAATTATTATTATTTAATTATATGTTATATTTGTTTATATTATTTTGTTTACGTTGTAAAGTCAATAATTTCATTAATTAAGACGCAGCAATACAAAAGGAAATGATCAACAATATATAGTAAAAATTACAAGGAAAAGTCATATGGGTTATGATCTAAAAAAATCAAGTTCTGAGAAATATTTGATTAAAATTAATATCTTATTACATTTTAATCTAAATGTAATAAAAATTAAAATGCAATTAAAATCTCAATTTTATTAAAAACTTCTCAGAACTTGATTTTCTTAGATTACAACCCATATGATAAAAAGAGAAATAATCATTTTATTAAAAAAAAGAATAATACTCAGATAAATTACAGACTGAAAAGGAAGATTACACAAAACGGATAAATCATGAAAGAAAAATAATTCAGATAAATTAGTTACCGAAAGAAAAAGGATAATTAATTAACTGAACGAATGGTCAAGAAAAAAGAATAATTAATCAACTGGACGGAGAGTCTTATAAAAAGACAAAAATATTTGAAAAATAACAAATTAAAGAAGTTATACAAAGATGCAAGAAGGTTACACAAAAGGCACAATCATTAGGAATGACAAACTGGACCACATAAAAGCTTGTATAATATAAAGATTACATATGACATCATAAACGAAACAGAAATCAGAAGAAGAACGGAAGTTAGTAGTAATATGAAGTACAGAAGAAAGACAGAAGTCTGAAAAAGTGAGAAGGAAAAATTATTATTAAGACATTAAATAATTATAAGAAAAACAAATGAGAATTAATATAACGGAAGTAAGAATAATATAACGGAAGTAAAAGTAATATAACGAAAGTATGAATTAATATAACGGAATGAAATTAAATAGTAAACAATAAACAATAAATAGTAACAAATACAAATACAGAATTTAGTAATGAATAATGGAAAATTAGGAATAATAGTAGAAATAGAAATCATATAATAGAAAATCATGTAGTAAAAATCATATAACAAATATTACGAAGTGAATTTTATTATAAATAAACTTAGGATTCCCTCAAGGAACCAGATCATTCAATTTCTCAAGAAAATAAAAAAAAATTTAATAAATAAACTTTTAATGCAAATAAAAATGAATACTTTTATTGGAAATAATTAATTGTTAAACAATAAATTATGGAGATAAATAAAGTTATTTTACTTGTATATAAACTTTAAAAATTTTAGAAAAATGTTAAAGAAGTAATGAAAAAATAAAACTTAAAAGGAAAAATAAAATATGACAGAAGTTAAAGAATATTTAAACGTAAAGTTACGAAGGAAAATAATAAAAGAATTAAAGAAAATATTAAAGAATAATAATGAGGAGTAATATTCGAAAGATATTCAGAAGAAATATTCAGAAAATATAATCAGAAAACAATCAGAAGAAACATAAGGAAAACACAATCAGAAGACATTCATAATAAATATTCGGAAGAGATAAAGATATATAATAAATTAGAATTAATGAAATAAGGATACAACAAAAGAATAAACAACTTAAAGATATAGTTATAGAAAGAATAGTTGATGCCTAGTACTCAAATGGTATTTTAGATACTCATAGTGAACATATTGTATACATTTGCTAATGATCTATTGACGCTGACACTACTGAAGCTATGTGAGATTTGAAAAGCTTAAACTAATGTTACGAATAATAAGAATAAAGAGTAGAAGTATAATCATTAAAGAAAGATAAAGAATAATTTGACTGAAGATTAGACGATAATAACATTGAAAAGAAATTATTAAAGGAAATTATCGCTCAATATGAAGAAAAAAATTCTCAGCAATTAAAAATTAATTTGTAAAACAAATCCTCTTGATGACGAGTGGCAGAAACGATCAAGAAGGTATAAGCTATGTTGAAGCTTATCGAACTCAAAAATGCTATACATTTGTAAAAGAAGGGTTATAGCAACTACAATGTGATTTTTCCAATTAGACATGTTTTTCTTTACAGTAGTGAAGACTTTGATAAAAAATTGGTAAGAGATAAAGTTACAGATGAAGGGAGTTTTCTATAAAAATTATTAATAAATAAGTTTATATCATCATCATCTAAAGTATTCATATTAGATAAGTCTAAATTAGTAATAGAAATAATTTTTCATCATTAACGATATTGTTGATAATTTTATTGATAAGATCTTTAGTGATTTTTTTATAAAGAAGTTTCTTAATCCAGTTTTATGAATAATAAAAGGCTAGTTCATACTAGTTATTCAATAAATTTGTTAGGATTTCTATTTTTTCAGAAAAAGTTTATAATATTCATAATAATTCTATTTACTAACAAATCAAAAAATTTTTAGTATTTAAAAACTAAGATATAGTATTAGTGATTTCAATATCTTTCTTAATGAGATGAAAAATAATGAAAGACAAAGTTTATAAAAATTTATAAGTATCTTGTGAAAAAATTCCATGAAAAATTTTAAAAGTATTTGTATTCATTTTTGTTTACAGCTAAATTCATAATTTATAGACCACTAATAAATTGCGATTGAAGGCAACTGAAAATATTTTATAATAAAATTACTATAAAATATTGCGACTAAATGTGACTGAAAAATTATTAATGGTCTATAAATTATGAAATTAGCTGTAAAGCAAATAAAATAGGATAATATAGTTGTATCTAATATTTTTTTTAAAAAGTATTAATTATACAGTCTTACTACAGATAAATTATTAATATTTTATAGTAAAATTAATTTTAAAAAATTATATACAAAAATGTTATTTTATCATAGCATATCCCCTATAGCTCTATTTCAAACTTATTTGGTTAACTGATTACTGCTACTCCTGGAGTAAATGGAAATGAAGGTATTATAAAGTAATGTATTTTCTAAATTCCCTTCTATTCCTACTTCCTTAAACTAAAAACTATCATTAAAATAACATATAAAGTTGAAAATTGATATAAAAAGAAAATATTAAAACTATTTAAACAATTTTATTTAAATTTCTAATTAAGTTGTCTAGTTAATTCTGAATTATAGCAATTATTTAACATAGGTATATTCATATCATTTAATAAAGGCTTTTCAGGATTATCCAAAATACATTGATCATGATTATTAGTTAGAATATTTTTTAATGCTCACTTTTTGTAGAAAATTAAAGAAAAAGAGAAAAAATGGAAAAAATTTGTTAAAAAGAAGTAAAGAAAAAATATTTAAACAAAAAATAATACTGTTTAAACTATCTTAACAATTTTTATGTAAATAGAAGTGTGGAAAAATAAAAGAGAAAAATTATTGAAAAGAGGGGGAAATATCAGTAATTGTTTGTATAGCATTAAAATAATATGCGAATGAATGCAAATTCATATTTTAAAATAAAATTGTTTGCATTCCTTTTATAGATCTCTTCTCTTTTCATTCTTAAATTGTATCATTATATATATAAATGGTAAGTTGATCAATATAATCAGATTTATTATTTTTATTTTAATCCATTGATTTTTTCTAATATTATAGCTTATATCAAAATTTCTACTATAATATAATTTCAAATATATCAAGAAAGTTAAAATCGATATTTTTTGAATTATGAATTGATATATTTTGATAAATTATAAATTATATGAATAGAATTTAAAAAGATATATCATGAAATATTTATTATTAGTGGTAATTAAAATAACAGGTCGATGTATAGAATGAATTGTATAATAATCATAAACATTAAATATAAAGATTATTATTCTATATATTAATTATATTATTATATAAAATAAATAACCTTTTTAATTAGTTTTAAAGTTAAATAAATAAAATTAAATTACATTAAAAAAAATTTTAAATTAAATTATTTTATTAAAATTTTGTTTTCTAAAATAATTTACATAAATAGGTAATTTTATTAAGGTGATTAATTAATATTTTCTGTCTAAACTTATTATTAGGCTAAAATTGTTTAATAATAAAGTTTTAATATCTTCTTTAAAGTTTCACATGCAGCTAAATAAAGTTCAATTTCAGGTTTTAAATCACTAGCAAATTTGTCATATTATTCAATAAAAAGATAATAAAATCTAACAACTGCTTTTTTTTTATTTTTCATATGCTTTTTTGTAATTTTATTTTAGAATTTAATATATTTATAAATTCTTTAAAAATCTTTGTTAGATTTGATTCCTGTTTTTTAATTAAAATACAAAATTTATTTGGATCTAATTCTATAAGAAACTTTTGTTTCTTTGTATGTTATAAAGAACTTTTATTAATAAATTTTAATTTTTCTTCAAAAGCTAGTAAAATATTATTAGATATAAATTTAAATTTAAAAAGTATTAATTTTATTTTTGTTTATTTGATTATTTTTCATTAAGTCTAAATGAATTTGTATTAGAAATTATTAAGTTTTAAAAATATACTTGTATTTTCTTAATATAGTTCAACAATATTATTATAATATATTTGATAAGCTTGATATCAATTTTTAAATAATTAAAAATACTAAATGTTCCTTCTTTTCATAAGCAAGTTTAGTAAATTCATGAAATTTTTTATTGCTTTTATAACAATTAAGTACTTAATAAGATCAGTAATTTAATAAATAAGGCATTTTTTTTGTAATGAAAAGATCACATTAAAATGAAAAATTAATTTATTTTATGATCAGTAATAAAATTTAACTAATCATAATTTATTTCACAAAATCAGAAGTAATAAATTTAGCTAATTATAAGAAATTCTATTATACTAGTAATGTCTAATCCTTGTAAATATAAATGCATAATGATATATTTTCATTGACTAAAATAGAGGAGTATAGTTAAAAATCCATTAATTAGTCAAAATTAGTTATACATATGACAAATTGATTGATTAACAATTCATCAACCAATAAAATTTATTATAACAAAAATTTTATATGATTAAAAAATTATGAAAATTAAAAATTTTATTAATTAAAGTTATAATATAAAGCCAAATTAACAAAGTTAAACCTATAATAATAGTATTAAACCATTTAAAACTTTTAACCCGTTAAACTGGAAGTTGATAACTCAATTGAAACATAATTTTTAACAAATTCTATTGAAAATTTATAACAATTATAAAATTATATTGGAATTAGATAAAAAATTAATTAACTTATCAGATATTCTTTTTTTTAATTCTGCATCAATTCCAATTTGTTTTAATACAATTTCAGTATTATTTAATTCTTCATCATAATAAGTTTGCATTTCAGAATTTTCTCCATTATCAATATTTTTATTCACTTTTAATCTTTGATTATAAGATTATAATAATTCATTAATTGAATCAGAAAGGTAATTAAAACTATATAAGTAATGTAAACCCAAAATTCAGAGACAAGTTTTGTGATACCCAATTTCACAAATTAATATCTGGCCATTATTCCATAATGAATTCATAGATCCTATGTGATCACATAGTTTATTAAATATTAGCTGCTATTTTGAATGATAACCTAATGGTAAATCTCCAAATGAAAATCATACTTCAATATCAAAAAAGTATTAATATTCTTTTTAATTCTCTTTTTTTTCTTTTTTAATTCAGCTTTATTTGAATTATATTATAAATTGTCAAAAAAATTCAAATAAAAATGGCTGTTAGTTTAATTAAATCATCAAGTTCTTTTTTGGAATAAGGGTAAACATGCTGTGATTAAAATGATTTCACATATAAATTTTCATGCTAACTATGATTAAAAATAATGCATTTCATCTTAAAGATTTTCTGATATATACTTTCATACTGGTATTATGACATAATAAACTTTGAAAGTTTTCAACTGCATATTTATCAAAAATACTTAGATGTATTTTTAAAGTATTAATTATTGGATGCAAGGTTATTTTCTAATAGTGAATATCAAATAGAAATGCTAGCATAATTTTGTCATAATTATACCAATGAAATCATCATATTATAATCCATAATCAAAACACTATATAAATGTATTCTTCAAAGTGGTTTTTTCAAAATAAACAAGTATATATATCCAAAGATGCTGATATTAAATTATCTAATAAGTTAAGAAAGGTAATATATAATATGATATATCTTTGAATATTTGAAATCTTTTTATTATATATTTTTTATCAAGAGCTATATACTAAATTTAATAGCAAATTAATCCTCTATAGTTTTGGTTTAGCTGCAAGTTTTTTAGTTTTTCCAAAAACTGATTTGTACATATAATCAAAAAGGGATGAAATGTAATGAAAACTGACTCTTGTATATTAAGTGAAATAGTGGAGAGATCCTAAAAATAGAACTAGTTGTATGATTTCTTATGGAATTGATGATTCAGAGTTGTATTTCAATTTATTCACTATTGCATTTCTTACAAATAACTGATCTGGAAAATCAGCTGGAAAAGGAATTACCTAATTTTCAAGTAATCTTATAGAAGAAATTTAAGAATTAGTCAAAATTTCTAATTAAGAAATTTATCATTATATTAACCCAATAAATGTTTTAACGGCCTGCATATAATTTTTAGTTTTTTTTAAATCTAATTCATTCTGAAATATTTGCATTATAGGAATGGACCATTAAATTATCAATAAGGTTTGTTTCATCATTAATTAAGTTTGATATCCAACTCCAGCTCGATTTTAACTGTTACTAAAGATATCATAAATTCTTTGCAGATTGTTTTGAAAAGAGAAATATCAATACCAGAGGATTATGAATTTAAGAATTATCATTGGAATAATATGGAATTAGAGAAGTTTTAGTAGTATTGAATAATATCGTTGCTATGTAGGCTATTTGTGAGGTCATTCACATATGCGATAAAAAGATTATTAGGCTAAAATTTTTGTTTTATTATTAATAAAAATTAATAATTTAATTCTAATTCTTAAAATTTTATATAAATTAAAGTAGCCTTACAAAATTTGAATATAAGTTTGTACACATGATTGATGCATATTTTCAATTTTATCTAATTTATTAAATGCTGTATAATATGTTGTACTTAATTCAATCTTAGCAATAGTATTTACACAATGCGTAGAAATTCCTGATTCTACTAAGAATAATCTAATAGCAGTTTTAGATCCAGTTACTTGCTTATTTTGCAATTCTGTCATTTGATAACAAAGCACCATAATTTTTTCTTTTAAAGACTCTTGAGTTTTCAGATTTTTCCTTGGTATTAATTGCATAAAAGATTAAAAAATCCCTGAAGCCTAGAATTATGACTTTTTATAAATTCAATAAAATCTGTAATGTTTATCTTTGGTAAATTTCCTTCACATTGATCTTGATAAATAACTTTAGTCACTTGTTTTATTTGATTATTAACTGAAGAACAAGTTAATAAAGAACTTGAAGACTTTCTTAATTACTAAGCATCCATTGAGGTAGTAGCTAAGCTTCTTTAATAACCATCAATCTTCTCTTACAAAAGATCTTTTCAGGCTATTGCTTTCATCATCTTCCAGCCAGAAAACAGTCTGAAGATTTTACAAATAAAATCAATAGTTAATAAGATTTTAATATTCTAATTGTTAGAGAAAAGTAAATAAATACCTTTTTGAAAATTATTCATATAGCCATTTACTTTCTTGTTTAGTTCAAATAATTCTTTTTCAAGCTCTTCTGTCTTGTAATATTGGCTTCTCCAATTCATTATAATGTTTTTCACATAATTCGCCACCAAGTTTATTTTCCAAGATACGTCTAAAGATTTCATTATTGTCTTGTAACCCACATACTACACAAGGTCCATTATTTTGTCATGGCCTTCCTGGTGGCATGTATTAATAAGACACATTTATGATCCCAAGGAAATATTTTTTGATCTGTGCAAAGAAGAGGGAAAAGTAATAGTATGCGTGACTTTAATAGTTCTGTTTTTACAATAATATATTTGTCGATCATTTGAATTGAAATTTGTATTACCGTATCAGCCAATCATTATGATTTTTAACTAGAGATTAGAATCAGGCCAAAAATCCTTAACCGGCGGTTAATAACTGGTTAATTAATCAGTTAAATTTAATTTAGGCCGGCATTATAAATTTGGGCAAAACGTGTGAAAATTTTGTAATCACAAAAATTTTAATTCTGCCCAAAAATTAAATTTTGGCCAGAGTTAAATTAAATATTTTAACCGGTTAAAAAACTTTAACTCGTTACTGTAACAAGGTAAACGTCTTAACCAGTTAATTAATTGATTAAAAATTAACCAGTTCCAATCTCTAGACTAATAAAGTCGTCGTTAATTCATAATTTATAATTCTTTATGAAAGAAAAAATTGTTTTGTTGCTAACAACTTATACCGATTAAAACCAATATTATTTAATTTTTACGTTACCATCCCAATACAATACTTAACGTTAACGTTAATAGGTAATTATTTAGTATTACTAAAATATATTTTACTTAATAATAAATTATTCGACATTATTCCAATATTATCATTAAGTTAAAATTATTCACAACATTTACTTTTTTTGCAATGCTAACGAATTACATAAGATCCCGAAACAAAGGATTATATGTTAATAATGAGATTTGCAACGTCATTTGCAAAAAAATTTTAAATATTTAATTATCTAATTTAGAGATTTTTTACTTACAATTATAACATTAATTTATTTACATTATATACTGTATTACTTTTTTAATTATTAGACTTCATGAAAATAATTAATAAATCATGGTGGCAATCGAGATCTTAACCTGCAAATGATATTTGCAAAATAATAGGTAATACCCTGCAACTAAAGTATTTATTGTTTTAAATTTTCAAAAGAATGTGATATTTATACTTATACTTGATTATGTGGGAATTAATATCAAGTATTAATATTGAACTGAACAGGGCGATCCCTTCAAAAGATCCTTAATAACATAAATTTTAAAAAAAAGATTCTGAATTTGATAGCTGGATAACTGAACGATTTGAGAAACAAAATAGGAAATCAATAATTCTAAGTTCCGAATTTGGTTAAAAATCTCATTCAAAAGCAATTTTTATAATCAGAGTACACGACGGTTCTTCCAAGTCGTTCTTTCGATTATTTAATAATCCTGGATTTCCAATCAATGATCTTGATGTGATATCGAATCTAACGATAAGGTGTAACAGAGGAATATGAAGATTTTAGGGAGTACATTATAAGCAATACCTAAACCAGCGATAGATTTAAAATCTGAAATGTAAATTTCGTTTAAATATCCGATGATGTCATTTTATGGTTCTTGTTCGCGAGGAAGGTTTTTTTGGTTATTTAACATCTAGCTAACCTTTTGGTAAGTGTTCCAGATTTTTTTTTCGAAAATAACTTTTGTGATTATACGTCCTGCCTAAGGCTTCCATTTTGCACTTCCAATATCAGTTCCAACAATGAATATATAATTGTACTGAGACTCGACTTGGGTTATTTTCTGATACCCTTAAAATTTCCGGAAAATTATTTAAAGGTCGTGTCGAAGACCATCCAATCAACGAGTTTGACGATTTGAGTCAAGGCACAATATCTAAATTCCCTAATCCATTTACCATACACCAAAATAATGGTAGATTGAACTTTCCGTCTGCTGGAACTTTTATCTCCGCACTAATTCGATAATGGTTTTAAGAACCTTAATAATATGATGAAGGCAGCAAGTGAAAGTGACATTAGTTTAATACTGTGACCGATGATTTCCTTTATAATACTCTCGAGATCACTTCCCTTACGTGAAAAAAATAATCAAAAAATTCCACAGCTCATGGAATGTGATATGTCAACCAAATATGGGAACGTTTCCAGTAAAATCAAGTCATGAGTTATAGTAAATCATATGATCCGTAATGTGATTTTACTGGAAACGCTCCCATATATCAATACGTTTCTATAATGTTACAGACCTAATTATTCCTTGTCAAAATGAACCATTGCATTAACGCTATTGCAATAATCGTTTATGTAATGCATATGGCGTTCAATTTTACTAGAGCATGATCAAGATTTTTCATCCCTAAATTTAAGTGGTCTAATTGGAATAACTTTACACCATACCCTATGCTTTCCATTATTTATTTTAAAAACATTCATATACTTTAAAAAAAAATTGTATGATAAAGCAAACTTGGTCTGAAAGCGTTGCTTCAATAAAACCTTTTATGAATTAAAATTTTAATACCGGAACGTTAAAATTCAAAGAAACGCTACTGAAAGGTAAACTTCGAAAAAAATGCTACCAGAACGTTAAAGTTCGAAGAAAAACTTTACATGAGCGTTAAAAATAAAGTTGATCTGTTATGATTTTCCTTTATAGATCGACTTAAACTTCTAATATTTTAAAACGATGTAAAAATAAAAAGTCGACCAAACTTATTATATCACGTGATACACAATAATTTGAACTAGAAAATAGTCCAATTAAAACATTTTCATAATTTTAAAAAGAGGTTCGCTCAAGCTTCAAAACCTTGTTTAAACAAATATATATTAAAGCTGAAGAGTATTATGGCACGTGAACAAATATCCATAATAAAATCTATATCGCAAATAAAATGCATAATATATGGAGATGAAAAATATTTATGAAGGTTTGGAATGATTAATGTTTCATTTTATTTGTTGCATTCCTTAAATTATTTTTTTGCGCAGAAAAAATAGATTGTACATGATTGAGTTGAAAATATTGGAAATACAAAATTATCATAAATTTTATTGTTTCCTTGCGTAATAAAAAGAAAAGAATGTACATGATTGAAATGGAAATTGAATTAAGAAAATGAAAAAAAATGCATGAATAACGACATACGAAAACCCTTCAGTATAAAATGAAAATGCAAAATATTGAAATATAAATTTGGCATATAATAAATGAGAAATAAAAATAATGTTCAACATAAGTGAAGGTATAAGTAATATTAAGGAATGAAATTATTGAAAGGACGCTAGGAACACAGAAATATCATATGATAAGGTCGCATAAAAAAACATTAATTATGCGAATTGCAAACGACTGTAAAGATTCTAACCAGTTTCTGATTAGGCGGGCCCAAATGACAAAGATGTCTGAAAAGAAAAGGTAAAGTGAGTTTATACATTGTCATAAATACAAAAATTTGTTTGAAAATTGAAATCACTTTTACTTACCACATTTGTCACAATGTAAGAAATAATCGTGTTAAACTTACACCATAACAACCTGTCAAAAAAAAGACAAAATGTGATGAGATTTCATTAACCAAATGAAAAAAAAATGTGTAAAAAAAAATTTCTTTACATATGATAATTATCATGCTTCTATGGGTTTTCGAACTTTAGGGGATTTGCATTTACCCCCGTGGAACATAACGATATCGTCAAATGAATTCGTTTATTCATGTTGTCGTTGTTGATGAAATTAAAGTTGCTTAAGGTATAAAGTTTATTTTTTTCTTATATTTTAGTTTTGTTTTTGTTTTTTTTTTTGATAAAAGAAACTGATTAAAGCTCATCTTTTTTATAAGAAAAATGTTGTCGTTTCTTTGTAAAATTTTTTTTTTGTTGAAATTATAAAATGCAGATCTCAATATTTTAATTGTGGCGATGCATTGCATAACAAGCAAAAAATAAGCTTTTAATATTTGATTCGTAATCATTTATCGTAATACAAACAAAGTTAAAAATGAATCTACATATTCAATAAAATTTCTATTAATTATTATTTGTAACGCGAATTTAAACAATCCGTGAATTTTTATTTACGTTGAGGCAATGCAAAAAAAAATCTAAATCTTTTAATTTTCAAAATTTGATAGAAGCGAAAGCCTGAAGAGAATTGAAAAAAAAAAAAAAAAATAGAAAAAGCCACATTAGAGCAAGCAAAGCACTTACCTTCACACAGCCTGCTTATCGGGAATTTCGATCGGTGAATTATATGCAAGAGAGATTTTCGACGTTGATTTTACTGCGGATAAATAAGAACGTCAAAGGGTGGCTTAATAACATTTTCCCATTTGAGCGAGCTACAGCAAGAAGAATAATTGTTGAAGGCAAGCAAGCCTTTTTTTTTTCGTAACAACATAGCCTTCCTTATTGAGGCAGTGTACAAATTTGTGTGGCTTATCTGCACATACGGAACGGAATTCCTTTGATACATCGAAATTTAATCTTTAAAAATTCTGTTGATTAATTAATTCACGATTTTTTATTTGTATCCAAAGATAATTAAGGTTAAAAAGACTTTGTTTATTATCGATAAATGAAGTAAATGAGGTGTGTTTAAAATTTTGCATATCGGACCGAAAAAGGAAAATGTGAGGCTGATTGATAATAAATTATGGCTTATAATAAATTTCACAGCCATGTCATGCATACATAGCCTACTAAGCCATTCGGTATTGACGGGAAGATTTTGTGCACACTTTTTTTCATTTCGTTCGTATTAATCGTCGTATCACGGTTTCACAGATCAAATTGTCAATCTGAATTTTTTTTAAAAATTTGTGGAACGATAATAAAATCTCGACGATCGATCTTTGACATTGCTTCGGTGGCTATAGATCTTCGTTTAATTACAAAAAAGAATCTTGGTGGAACATTTTTACCAAGTTACGTTATAGCAACGATAATTATAAAAAAAAAAATAAAACAAAAAACAAATAAACTAAAAACTTTATTTTTATTTTAATTATTATTTTTTTTTCGTTATGAATACACCTAATATAATAAAAAGTATTATTCGCAAGACAAATTTTTCATATACAGTAGATTAATTAATTTAGTATTAATTTTGCGCATCAAAAGAGAATTTTATGCATTGTTTGTGTTGTTAAGCAAGTGCCCTTCCAAACTGGTTTTTTGAGACGATGAGATTACTTTTCCCAAACGATAAAAAGGTGCCTTAAATCTTGTGGCGAAACATTGTGCATCAAAAGACATTTACATTGTGTATTTATTTGTTCAAAGTAGGTTTCATTATATTGAACCCTGTGTTGAATATATTGCTAAACTAAAAATGGTTCAACCCTTCAAGCGTATCTTTGATCCAAAATATCATCTAACCGACAGAAAAATCTCGAATTTGATTTCGTTATCTCCCAAGCCCAGCCAATCGGAATTAAAAAATTTTTTTTTTTATATATTGATTTTAATGTACACCCTTGAGTATTGATTTTTTGTGTACATTTCCGTACGGAGATTACAAATTGATTAATTCACTTCATATAAGTCTAATACTTTATTTTCAAAATAAAATCGACAAATTCATCTTGTTACGATAAAAATAAATCTATCCGTCTTGATTGTTTGACACGTCAATTATCAATTAATTTATAGTAAAGAATCCTTTATGATTGGTCCAGTGCTATTTAAATTTCGTTGAGCTCTTTGCAAGGAGAAACCTTTTTCTGATAGTTAAATTAAACATGCATGTTTAAATGAATAGAAGTTGAATTTCAAGGGCAGCTTTATTTTCTTTGAAAGATGAACGATATACAAATAAATAAAGTTTTCAATTTTTTTTTACATTACATTATAAATCATTCTTACTTTTTTTTAATTGCTAACATATGTCCAATGTTTATACATATTGCAGACGTTAACTCAATTCTTATAGTAGACAATTAAAATTTTCCTTGCTTTGAATAATCAATCTCATGAATATTCCTCATTGAATTAATTAAATTAAAGATATTATAAAATTACAAAAACATAAAAAAAGGATAGAAATAAATTTCTAACTGCTATTGGAAATATTTCAAGTAATACATATAGAATTTGACTTTAATGAAATTATGCTTATCCGGTTTAACGTGCACTATTTGCATTAAATCTATTGAAGATGAACATAAAATTAAAAATAAATATTCAACAATTAAACAAGTTATACTTATCAAATATGAAAAGACTTAGTAATGCTAATAAAAATTGTTATTCTTTTCATTTCAAATATGAATTCTCAAGCTAGAAGTATCGACATGTGGTGACATCATCCCCCTCTTAGCATTGTATTAAATATTTTATGTCAATATAAATAAATTAACTTTATATCAATATTATTCATATTTACATCAATTTTTGTTGCATCTATAAAGTAACTCAATAAATTTTGAAATATGGGAGTATTTCAGTAAAAAGTTTTATTATGTTAATTATTTTTTATAAAAAAAGTAATCATTAAACTTTATTTCTCTGATGTAAGAATAATATATTCACAAAATAAAGGAGTCTCTGATTTTTGTTCTAATAGAGCATTAGTAATACCTGCCTAAACTCTTTTTTGAAAAATTGTAGTTTATCAAAAGGATTCCTTTAATATATTTACATTAAATATAAAGTTATTATATTTTTAATGTATTTTAATTCAAAGAATTCAAATCAAGTTAAATATAATTTCAATAATTAAGTAAAATAGTTTCGTTATTTCAGTTTTGTCAATTTCATCATATTAAAAAAAGTAATTTCATCAGGTATCATTATTGAGCATATTCTTTAAGTAAGCATTGATTTATTTGTAATAAAAGCAGAAGAATTAATGCAGTATTATGCACTTTTGATGAACTAAAGCATCAATAACTTGTAGAGAAATTTGATGATTAAGATACAAAGATATTTAAGATAAAGTTAAGCCTTGTAATTTTATATACTATAATGATAAAGGTTTTTTATAAGAAAAATTAACATTTACTTGATAGTTTTTACCTATCAAAAATGTAATTATTTTCAATATCAACAATCTCACTCATTACATTCATACATTTAATAGGACGTAATATTACATAAACTTATATTCTATAATATTATGACCCCATCATAAGATTATGTAATTTATATTTTCATAATATTTTATAATATTATAATATAATACTATGAAAGTATTTGGGTATGTAACTATGCAAAAGTTCACAACATAGTACTTTATAACATTACATTATAATATGATATAAAACTTACAAAAATACTAAAGTTTCAAAAGTTTACAATATGGAAGGTTTGCTAGTAAAATGAGACTATGAGCATTTTTTATTAAAATTTTAATATATGTTGCATTTTAATCTAATATTATCAAAAATTAAAATGTAATAAAAATTAAAATTTTAATAAAAATTTCTTAAAGCTCTATTTTTCTAGCAAACCTCCCATATAATACTTTGAAATATTACAATATAATATCATATAAAACTTATGATAATAAAAGAATTTTGAAAGTTTATAAAAATTTATGCTGAAAATTTGTTTATAATATTTTATATCTTTCGATATAATGTAATTTAAACTTTTAGTTGTGTAATATTTTGAGTTTAATATATTTAAATTTATTTATATACAAATTATACTTTTATTTAAAACAATTTGAAAATGAATTATTATAAACAATATAAGTTAAAATATAAAAAGAATATATTATGAAAGTAAGATTAACATTATAGCAATAAAGTTAAAAATTTGGTTAAATATTGATGAAAATATTTTTAAAAAAGTTAAAAAATAAAAAAATAAATATTAAATATTTAATGTTTCAAAAAATTCGCAAGAAAGTAAAAAAAATTAATAGAATAGAAATGTAAAAGAGAGATAGTTAGTAGAATATAAAAGTAAAAAGAAAAAAATTAGTAGATTAAAAGATTAGAAATAGTAAAAGAGAGACTGATAATAGGATAGAAAAATCAAAAAAGAGAAAATTAGTAGAGAAGAAATGAATAGAAAAAAAAAAGTGAGACATTTAGAGAAGCAGAAATAGTTAGTAAAAAAAATAAGTATGATAAGTGTTTGTTAATATTAATATTAAGATAAAAGGTTTCATACCAATTGAATAACTTTCGTCAAAAAATGAAAAGGATTTTTTATTTATTTTTTTTATCATATAATTAAACAAATTTTAATTGGTCAATTTATAAAATCTAAAAAATTATGAATACTTATAAAAAATATATATTTTATATATTTTAATAAATAAGAGCTTAACAATAAAAAGAAAGGAAATTTAAAAAAAAAAGTTTTTGAGTTAAAGTTAAATCTGAACTTATTTTACTAAAAAATCATATTTAGCATATGAAGTAAAATTTTAATCTTTTTAAGATTTTCTTTTTTTCTATTAACAAGTTTTCAAATGAACAATATTTTTAATAAATATTTACATAAGAAATTTTTGTCGAAAAATGAAAAAATATAATAGATTTTTATATATATATATTATTTTATCATATAATATGATCAAGTTAATTTTGATTGATCGATTTTAAAATTCTAAAATTAACTTTTAATAAATAGGGACCGCCACAGCAAAT
The DNA here is from genome assembly GCA_946474995.1 of Funneliformis geosporum. Lineage (NCBI taxonomy): Eukaryota > Fungi > Glomeromycota > Glomeromycetes > Glomerales > Glomeraceae > Funneliformis > Funneliformis geosporum. The sequence goes on from CAMKVN010000028.1 coordinate 17,362, forward strand.
GGTGATGAATATCAATTATTCAGTTTTGAAATTTTATGATAATTATATACCTACTAGTCTAACCATTTGGAAAATAAGGTTTTTTAATTATAATTTATTAGTAAAAAGGCGTAAAAAGGCATAAAATTTGATCATAAACTTTCGCAATTTTTATTTATAATATTAAATGAATAATATGAAAAATTGTATTTGTTTTGAACTGCATAACATTTTTATAAAGAACAACATACTTAAAAGACTTAATTTTGCCAGTTTACTGCATCAATTAACTATAGATCCCTTACACATAGTTAATAATATTCTCGAATACCATCGGCTAAATAACAAATTTGATAAACCTAATCGTACTAACTTATATGTTCTCTTTTAGAATATGTCTAAAGTGTACATCATATTAACATTTATATGCTCAGAAAAGTGATAGAAAGATTAAAAATTCCTTTTGAATTTACTAACGTTATTACAAATCTTTTTTAAATCAAAAAAACTCAGTTTTTATAGCATATGGCAATACAAACCCTTATGATATCATAGTTGGAATTGATCAAGAAGAAGTCATCTCTTCTTTACTATTGGTCATTTATTATGACCCTCTTACAAAATGTCAGTTTCATAGCAGCCAGATATCACTAAAACTGAAACATCTAATATCTCTGCACATATACCTAACTCTACATATATGGATGACACAATATGAATCACAGATACTTTAACTAATCTTACCACGATATTTGATATTGCTTAATTCTTTTTTGATCTGAATTCAATGAAAGTCAATCACAATAAATCTTTTATTCTTACTACTAAAGCAACTAAAGTAAACATTTCCATATTCAGTGAATTTCTAAACTGACCTATCTCTTTTCTAACAAAAAAACCTTCTAAATCAATAAGATATCTAGGTATTTGGATTTTTGCAAATTATAACAAATCTTATATCAAACAATAAATTCAAGACAAAATCACTGACTTTATACTAAAGTTTAAATATAAACCCTCAACTGACAAATAACTCAAATATATCTTTAACATGGTCCTTATTTCTCATATTGAATATTGATCTCAATTAGTTATTTTCTCAGCTAAAGAATATCATGCCTTATTTTCCAAAGTCAGAGTTTTTCATAAATACAAATTGAAATTCCCTAAGTCTACTCCTAATAGTATATTGAATAGTAAACTCAAAAACAGTTTTAACAACTTTGATGCCAACATGATACATTCAAAGATCTAACATTTTGCTATTATGATCAATGGGAACACTGTTTAATCATTACTGGCAAAGACCACAGAGATCAGACTTAAACAATTGCAAGTTTTTTTACTGGCTTTATGATAATTTTTTAATCTGTTAGCCTGCACAGCTAAATAATCTTCGACATGATAATTTTCTTGTCAATATTATCTCCTATTACCTTCAATCTAATATATCCTTCGCAAATACTAACTTCAATACTAAAACATTTACAATCAAAGGGAGAAAACTCCTCTTCAAAAAATTATCCCCTGGAAGAAAAAGTAGATCAGCTCTCTGTTATATAAATCAATCCTCTTTTTGGACTAATTAATATGTAATGATATCTTTTTATCTTTTTATCGCAATTCAGAGATTTAGCAATATAAGTTTCTAATGATCACAATACAGTTAAAGGAAGCTATTCACAATAGTTTTCTCATTTAGAAAAGATTATTTTATTAAACCCAATACAGTCTAATAGAATCAAAGAATAATACGTTATCACACCATTCACTCCTTCCAGATTCAAAACTTCATTTTTTTTAATTCCAACAAAGTTTCTAACTGGGTTGCTTTATAAACTCCTCCAGATTCCAACTTTTACAATTTTCTATATCCTGATCAAACAATATTTGGAAAGTCTTATAAATCTTTACTGTTTTCTGACAAAATTCTATTCCAATATTTTGTTCCTTCTAATTTAACTGCCGATCCAAGATCTTCTTCAAAAAAACAGAACATTTTAACAGCTTGCAGTAAATGTATCTTCAACAATGATCTCTAATGAAATCGTCTTCCTATTACCGCACAATGATTACTTTGTGAAAATTTAGTTGACATTGATTTTCCTCAAATTATTCAAACAAATTATTTTATGTCAGTTAATTTAGAGAAGCTTTACTTGTTAAAAAGAAATATCAAATCAGCATCAGATCAAGAAACTCAAAGATATCTAGACATGAGACCAAATCTTGTACCCAACAACTTATTACTTAGCGATTCTCTTCCATTTTGTACTATTGAATCTTTGACACCTCTTTCCTCAACATATACTCTTCTCAATCAGTTTAAATTTGATTTGAAAGGTGAGAATTTACTCACTTTCTATACTGACAGTTCACACAAATTCTTTCCTCATTTCACTTTCCCTAGTTCTCATTTAAGTTCTGCATTTTTACTTGTTCACGATAATTATAACATAGATTTTACTACTGCTATTTCATCTTTAGGCTAACTTCACTAACACTGAAATTTTTGCTTTACTTTTAGTTTTAATGATCTGCCTTTTAAATTCTGAGATTAACATTTGTATAGATAGTTTGACACTGATAATTTATATAATAAAATTTACAAACAAAATGCATTTAATTATTTGTCATTAATATTCAAAATACCCTTTAACGTTTACTGGTTATTTATTTTCAAACTCATAGAGGAACAAAATTTTTCTTAATATTAAAGAAAGTAGCTGCGCATTCTAATGATCCCTATAACACAAAGTTGATCAACTCGCTAAATCCTTATTAATGTCATCACTTCTACCTTTAAACTTTAATCAAACTCCTTATTTTTCTTATATTCCTACATTCAATAACATGCTTATCTTCATTACATTACGTCTATTTCTCAAAGACTATACTAACACTAGACAATTTATTGATTTCTATTACTTAAAAAGAAATAGTAAATACAGTCAACTTCAAATCAATTGGTCATTAACTTTTGATTTCATCAAACTCAGCACTTCTACTGAAATCTCCTTTAAAGAGTATCACGCATACTTCAGACAACTTAAATTCCTTTTTGAACAAATTTTCACTATAGAATTCATGAAAGCAACTCAACCTACTATTTATAATATTTATAACTCATCATGGATATGCTGTCATTGCAACACTGACAAAGAACACTTTAGTCACATATGGATTTGTCCTAAATGAAAAAAGAGATGAAATAAATCATCACCGCAGCTCTTAACATTCTAAAAAATCAACTCTTCATACATACCTCACGATTAGTCTTCCCTCCTGATATTAATTCATTGTTACTCCCCTCACATCTTTTTTGGGCTTTAAAAGAAGATCCTTACAACATTTCTTTCATAGATTTTATTAAAGGTATAGTTCCTACTGCTCTTTTTAAGTTACTCGACTCCTTTACTAACACTTCCCTCACACCTCTAAAATCCTTTTCTTATTTTATGATTACATTTTTGATCAATCTTACGAAGTTATCTGAAAATCTAGATGCACAGCTACTATAGAAAAAGAACAATCACTTAATATCTCAAAATCCAGCAAAAAATGAAATTATAGTACTTCAAATAATTTTACTATTAACAGTTTCTCAAACTAATCGTTACCTATATCTAAATTTAAACATGATCATACTTCACTTATGACTAAATTATTTGTTCATGAACAGAAATAGTCCTTCTTCCTTATGCAATAATAACTAGAGTTCCGCAATTTGATTTGATATTTGAATATTTGATTTGATCAAATTCAAATCAAAGAATGATTTATTTGATCAAATCCAAATTAATCTTTGATTCAATTTGATCAAATTCAAATCAAGTATTCAAATATTTAATTAGATTCGAATCAATAGTAAAGCCATCTCCAAAGCTTCAGTAGTAATTCTTACTAAGAAAACATCGTAAAAAGCGTTTCTGCGACTTCAGAAATACCTTTTTACTAAGAATAACATAGTAAAAAGCGCCTTCGCATCTTCAGAAATGTCTTTTTTACTAAGAAATAATAGTAAAAAACGCCTCCGCAGCTTCGGAGTCATTATTTACTAAGAAAATATAGTAAAAATACCTCTATGGTTTCGGAGATGCTATTTTATTAAGAAAACATAGTAAAAATGCCTCTGCAGCTTCAGAGATATTTTTTATTAAGAAACATAGTAAAAAATGCCTCCACAGCTTCGAAAATGTTTTTTTACTAAGAAACCTAGTAACAAAATGCCTCTGTGGCTTCGGAAATGTTTTTTAATAATAAAATGGTTACAAAGCTGAGATAGCGGTTATTACTAAGTTTTCTTTGTAAAACTGAAGTCACAATGGCAGTTATTACTAAGTTTTCTTAGTAAACTGAAGCTGCAATAGTGGTTATTACTAAATTTTCTTAGTAAAACTGAGACTGCAGAGTTATTTTATTAAGTTTAATAGTAAAAATTTACCTGTTACTAAACTTACTTTGTAAAAGCTTTCTTTGAAATTTTTTAGTGTAATTACTAAACATTTTCTTAATTAAAACTTTAGAATAACTTTATTTTAATATATCATTATAAAAATTAAAAAAATTTATATTCAATTCAATTCAATTCGATTCAATCAAATATTTGATTTTATTTGATTTGATTTAACAAGTATTTGATTTAATTTGATTTGATTTGATCAGATTCAAATTAATTCAAATTGATTTGATCAAATATTTGAGTTCAATTCGATTCGATTCGATTTAATTTGAAAAAATCAAATCAAATTCAAATTGTTTAAATATTTGATTTAATTCGATTTTGAGAAACCCTATTGATATATATGATATATTTAATATATCTGACAGATTTGACATATCTATTAGGATCAGCAGATTTGGTAAATTATATAGCAAAATAAAAATCATATGATCTATTATATCAGGTGACTTTTAATTACTTATTACAATATATTTAGATATAATATAGTTATTATTTATAAGTCTTAATTAAAGATCAGGATTCTGCATTCTTTAACAATTTTATAAATATATGCCTCTATTATCAAAAAATTTCAAATAAAAATTTTAAATAATAGTATATTTTAGCTTTTTAATATGAATTTTTTTTTATAATAACTTTTATATTGAAAAGATTATTATGTTAGATTTAAATTTACTTAAATTTATATTCTCTTTATAATTATTTTTTTATTAGCAAGAATTTAATTTCAAATAATTTTATATTTTTACTATTAGTAATTTAAATATTAAAATATTTTAATATCAAAAATTATTATAATAGTTTTTAAATATAAATTAAAAAATCATATAATTATAAATAATATAAAAAATATTAATAATATATTTTTAATTTTTTTTATATCAATTAATATAAATAGGATATCTTAATATTATCTTTAAAAATTGTAATTAATCGCTTATTATTATTTATAATTAAAGATAATACTACAACTGATTTAAAAAATCTGCAGCTAATTATAACCTAATAGTTGTAAACATATTTTATCTATTTAATTATTAAGTAATATTTAACAGAATTTTTTAAAACTAATTAAAAAAACTGTTATAATAACAAAATCTTTTGGATAAACGTTTAAATAATATAACTATAGTTATTTAAGTAAAATATATATTAGAAAAAAAAGCATATTACACTCTAATTATATATCTGAAAATTTATGAAAATTAGCAAATATATATATATATATTTAATATAGATTGGATGAACATTTTAGTTATGTAATAATTAAAGATAATATTATAACTTTTTTTGAAAAATCTATAACCGATTGCAACTTAGATTACCATCTCTTAAATTGAACTAATTGTGAACTTTTATATTATAATTCTTAAAATTAATATTTTGTAACTAGTTATAATTATGAATTTATTTTTAATAGTGATAGAAGATGATTCTTTTTATAATAATAATGATAAAATACAGCAAAGAAATGCTAAATATATGGAATTTTTAGATAATACAAAAAAGCTTAATGCAAAAATAGATATTAAACATTACTTAGCAAAGACAATAGAAATGTAAGCATGTTTATCAATAATAATAATAGATATCAACTACTTTTTTCATATAATTAAAATCATTTAGTTTAAGAATTTGATTTTTTTAATAAAATAAATCCATTAATAACATATGGATAATTTTTGTTTCATTACCTATATATTAATTTAAATGTTACACAGTCTGGGTTTCACATTAATACCAAGTTCGAGATTTTACATCCAAGTTAAAAATGTCAAACTCGGCAACACCAACCAATTCAACAAGTGAAAATAATACTCCTCAACAAACAACTCCTATTCGCAGTCCTCATAGTAATCAAAGCCACCACAGTAGTATACCAAGTAGCCCACGCCAACAAAGCTCGAATCACGGAAATGAAATTAACAAATATGTATCAGAACAAAATTCGCCCCTTTCAGAGCTAGTAGACACCGATTCAGCCAGTGACAATGAAATAGTTCGTCGTAAACGTGTAAAACGTCATGCCGTAGAATCTCCTACTCATGATAGCTCTCGTACAAGGTCTTTAAAAAGTTCGTCAATAACGCCAACTGCACTATCGCCTAAAAATCAAGACGCGATTTCCGAACTTTTTTCAGAGAAGCACTTGACCAAAAAAAGTCCATGGGAAATTACCGACGAAGATACAAAAAATGATAACTCCGGTAACGAAGATATAGATTTATTTGGAGGTGCAGTTAGTGACGATGAAGGGCAATTCGAACAGTAAAGCATCTTTGATTTAATTATTAAAAGTGTTATTTCCAATTTATTGTTAACTTCTTTCTAAACTAAGCTTACATAAAGACGCACCGATGTCAGATGATGAAGGATATACTCGGCCTAGATCCTTTAATACTGGAAATTATGAATTAGTCTACGCAAAACCTCCGGGTAGCTGTGATGGAAAGGTATATAAACTTTCAACCTCTTTCTCAATTTAATACTTTAAATTATCAAACCATGTATTAATTTGCATACTCGTATATACATTTAGTATTATATAGCAAAATTGCCAAATTTTTTTACTTACTGCACCCAAGCATATGCACCTGAAAGCTACACAGAAGAAGATGATTACAAGCATGGAAATACAATTAGGTTAGGCGCAGAAAACACGATAAGATGGCGATATAAAAGGAACGAAATGGGTGAAGAGGTAATTTATAATTTATTTTATATTTAATTTAAAGTTTATTTCGATAATTTAATTGCTGAATCTTTTTTTAGACTGAAGTGAAAGAATCAAACACCAAAATGATTAAATGGTCGGATGGAACAATGTCATTGCTTATTGGAGAAGAAATGTTTCTAATTAATTCTCACGATATATCTAAGCAACATACATTTCTTGGAGTCCCAAATGTACACAGTAATTCGATTGAAAATCATGCAAGGTTGACAAACCAAGTTACTTTCCGTCCTGATCCCAACAGTCGGACACACAAAAGATTGAGTGCTGCCATTCAGGCTAGAAATGTTAAACAAGTCAAGACAAAATTTGTTGATATAAATGATCCAAAATTAATTGAATTACAACTTCAAGTATATAATTTTATAATTCTTAACAACTTTTGATTATATATTTTTACTCTCGACTTTTTTTTATTAATAATAATATTATTATTATCCATTTCAGAGTGAAAGAGAAAAAAAACCACGCACCGAAAAACGTACAACTGTAGCTTCAAAATCAAGGTCGCGTAAAAGGTCCTTTGACGAATATTCAGATCCAGATGAACCAAGCTACATGTTATATAGAAGGAATGATTCATACGAGGATGACACTGGTTTTGTGGTTGCAGATGAGAATGACTCTGATGACGAATATAACCGGCCAGAAAAAAGGCGCAAAGGAAAAGAACGAGCTACCGAAAGCCGTAGGAAGAGAGACTTAACACCTGTTGAGAGTTCGTTAAGGTTACGAAAGCGTCATCTTGACGAGAGCAAAGAAGAAAACTTGGATGAATATGGAGATAATGGCCAAGAAGAACACCTTGAAGAGGGAGATGGTGACATGTCACTTGATAAGCTCCCAAAGCGCGTAAAAGAGGATGTTGAAGAGATCGATGCCGATATTGATATCGACGAAAGTCTTTTACATGATCACGACGAAGAGGAAGAAGATATGCCTGTTGTGAAGAAGGGAAGAAGAAGCAATAGGATGATTATTGAGGATGACTAAATTTATTATTATTATTATTATTATTATTATTGTTTTAAGATAATACTTCCAGCTAGAGCTTCGAACAAAATTTATCTCACGCGTTTCATAAAACTATCATTTCTATACTTAAACAATATTCAAATTAATAAAAATTTGAGCAGACCAAAAATAAAATCGGAACTAAATGTAATATATATGCTCTATAAATATTTAAATATACAGTATTATTTGTATATATAAATCGAATTATATTTATTTATCGTAGTTAAAAAACAAACAAAAAAAAATTTCAATATTTTTTACAGATTATCAGATCTAATATTATGATATCAGAATTTTATAAGTATTTGTCAGTTTCCCGAAATAAAATGGCCACAAACGTTAAATAATCAAGTTTAACTGACTACACAAAGTTTCCCATATAACTTTTTACATAATATTGACCAGGATAATTTTCTAAAGTTATAGTTACCGACCTATACTGCAATAACCAAACTATAAAGTTTTTAATTTGACATGACCTTTAAAGGAATTAATTTATTCATAAATCTCGAAATAATGTTCGATTATGTATACGTTAAAATTTACCATGTCTGTAAAATTGATATGCCCCCAAAAAACAAAACGACCAGTATATTTTTGATATATATGTATATAAACACATGATTCGTCCATTGGTACTCGAGAAAAAATTTTAATTTTTACCACATAAACGCTTAATCATTTTATTAGTTTTTCATTTAATTTTTCTTAATTAGTTTTCATAATATTATGTTTAACTTTTTGTGCCTAAAAAAATTAATCTACAAATTAAAAGCTTAATTGTTTTTTTTTTTTCGACTTAATTAAAAGAAGAATGGAAGGATTAAATTAAAATATCGGTTGATGATTGAAAATATTAAGTAAATAATTAATTTCTGGTGAGTTGGGAAAAAACAAGAAAAACATTACGCGTTCAAAACAATCCTTTTTTATCTAATAACTTTCTTCTGCGTAACCAATACCTTCACCGATTACAACGTGTTCCTCCCCAACGCCTTTCGAGAACATTGGTATTGGTATTATTGAATTTTGATATTGTCGACTGCGAATATTATTAATCAACAATTCGCATTCCTGCACGAAACATAATTGCATATGATAGCTTCGTAATGCCCTCTCATACCAATGTAGGGCCTTTTCAAGATCTACATGACATCCGATTCCAAAGTTATAAAATCTTCCAAGGAGAACTTTAATAGGTCCAGGGCATGATGGAAAATCCTCACAAATGGTTCGAATTAAATTATATGCTTCAACGTAATTTTGAACAGTACAAACATCTTGAAGAAGATATAAAGCGTATTGTAATTTCCCACCCCAATAGTTATCGCTCTCGCTAGAACGTCGAAACCATTCAAGCGCTTCGTTATCATTTTTTATGGTACCAATTCCGGCCGATTTACAATTACCTAAGAGCTTCATGCCTTGTGGATCACCTAATTGGGCCATGCGATAATATAAATCACAAGCGCGTTCATGATCTGCTTGTGTACCGATACCATATCGAAGACAATAAGCGAGGTTAAACATCGCGTCGATATGTCTATCAATTATAAAAAATATGATGATTCAAATTAATTTTACTTTGATCATTATTTTAAAAAAAAATTATGACCTATTTAATATAATGAAAGGTTTACCCCATGAAAACGGCGCGTTCGTAATATTTAATGGCACGTGACGCATCGGCTTCGACACCAATGCCCATTTGGAAACAGATGCCTAGTTGACACAAAGTTGCCGCATTTGGGGGATCGACATCCACAATTTCCAAATATATCTCCACCGCCTTCTTTTCATCTCTAAAAAAAAAAATCAAAAAAAAAATTTTCGAAAACGAGTAAGAATTAGTGTACTAGTAATAATAATAACAATAATAAAAAAAAATTAATAAAAAAAATTTTTTTTTTTAATTCTTACTTAACCACACCAATACCATGTTGGAAACAATACGCTAATTGATGTTTACCACGTTTCGAACCTAAATTTGCGGCATTTGCGAAATGACTAAAAGCGAGAAATGGATCACGAGGCTTCTCAACGTGAAGGTAGTAATGTCCTTGCTCATAAAACATTTCCGCTTGTTGAGATAATGTGACGAGCGTTGTAGTGTTAAATGAAGGATTTATATTTATTTCGGTTGAAGTTGTTGTTATAGGGAATCCTTCGGGCAAGTATTTTTCATTATGAGGGGTGGTTGGTGTAGGAGGATATGGTATTTCAGGAATATCAAAATTTTTTTCAAAATAATTTGATTGAGAACCTTGAAATTTTTGAGCTGGATTTGCAATTTTCGAAACGAGATTCAAATAATATTAATAAAAATATTTAATATATATAATATATTTTGTAATAAGAAAAAAGATTATGGAACTGTACCTTGGGATATAATCACCATGTCGAGTTCACCGTGACTACTATAACACTGATATACATGACCAGCAAATCAATAAATACAAGAATTCAATTCATTTTACGCCATACAAATAAAACTTTGACCACATTTTTTTCTTCCGAAATTATAATAGATAATCAATAACAAATAAACAATTACCTCGGGTTTAAACTCGTTCCGAGGACATATTGAAACTTCTTGTTTTATGAAATTTCCCAAGTTTGTAGGTGAAGGGATTTGTGATGCATAAAGCATGGACGTGGCGTCTCCCTGCTGCGTCAACGGTTGTTGATGTGTGTAATCGCCAAGTTCTTTCGCTCCATATTCTGGGCTAGGCAACATGACATTCTCGGTATCATAAAACGTGGATGGATTAGCAGTAATTATGGTTTGGTAATGACCGGATGAAATGTTTCCTTGTGAGAACACAGGGTCGTATACGGAATTCACATAACGTTGGTTATTCATGATGATTGGATCAAAAAGAGATGAATTTAAGAAAATAGGGAAAGGAATGAATTAGTTTAGAAAAAAGCACTTGAAAAGTCGTAAAGAAAAAATGAGAAGATTATGGTGGAAAATCGGATATTTAATAAAAATATGTGAACCAAAAAAAGATTAAATTAATATTTTAATACAATATTTTGGATGATTTTATAATGGAAAAAATTTTTTTTTTTATTATTATTTATATTTATTTTTTTTTGCTAATTGAAATTTTTTTTTTTTTTTGTTGTTTCACTAGTATATTATTATTATTATTGCGAGATTGATTGTGTATGTACTGTATAATAGTGTATAAAAAAAGAAAGACAAAATCTAAAAAATCTATAATGACAACAGAAAGATAATGTGATTGTCTGCGCGCCGTACAAACATTTATTAAGTCGCATGTTACCGAAGTATTAATTTTCTAGCAGTTCTTTTGAAAAGAAAGACATGGAAATCTCGTAGAAAAAATTATATTAAAAGTACGATAAAGCGATAAAATTATTAATATATATATAAATGTCAAAATTTACTTAAGATATCATACCCTCGTGACACATTTACAGAGTTCGTGTATTGATACACCTCTTGATATTCTATTTTAGATTACTTGGAACAAGGTAAAATCATAATCATAATAACAAAAAAAAAAGGTTCGAAATTGCATAGCTAATAAAAAATTGTTTATTAATTGTAAGCATATTTATAAAAACTTTCTTTTTTTTTAATGTACTGCATACATATTACAATAGAATGTTTATATATATTTTGTTGGAATTTTGCTGTATATTTTGGCGGAAAATTTACGACTCCAAAAAAGGGACATGATTTTAAGGTCACGTTCAATCATCAAATGAATTCTCTTCAGAAAATCTCCTCAGCCTATTCCTGCATAAAGAAATAAAGAAAGCGAATATGTTATTACTTGTATTCCAACAAGTAATTGTATACACTTAAAAGACTAGAGGATGTACCAAATTTGCGGCTTAGTTCAATTATGTTTCATTTCTCTTTAATAATTACCTGTGTTTCTTTAAAATAGGGGGGAAAAACGATACATATTTCATTGAGAATTTCTTATTATGAAGACCTTATTTTATTTTTCCCAAAATGTTCAATGCAAGTTTCTTTTTTCACCATAAACTTTGTTGTAATTGATAACACGTGGAATTTTACATTGAATGCATATTCATTTTTTTTATTGTAATCTCAAATACCATTAATTAGATCAGAAAGAAATTTTATCGAAATTTCATTTGTGCACAAACTTGCGCACTTTACGATAAACAGAAGATCGTGAGAATCTCTCTATTTCTGGCAATGATACCTTTCGCGCACTTTGTGTTAATAATCTTTGTTCTTAAATTGGACATTATTTTAAGGAAATGAAACCTTTTAATTTAGATTGAAGGTTGATCTGATGACCATAACTTTTTTAAATGTAACTTCACGACCATGAATTTTGTCGATAGGGCATCGTTTCGATGATGTTGCGAGTGTTGGATCAAGTCGGATTTTTAAGATGTCGTAGCATTTTTTTTTTAATTTTTTTTTTTATCTGCAACAACGCATCATACATATCATCAATGCATATATACTGTATATATATATATTCGATGCACTTTTTTTTTTTTTTTTTATTTCTATACATTGTCATTTTCGTGGGGATGATTCATACTTGTATATTGGAATGCGTATCATTGTTTTTTTTGGGATATTCGGTCCATATCTAGGATTGAAGAAAAAGGGGTAAACACCAAGACTAGTTAGATCTACGAAACACTTTTTTTTTACCCTTTGCATATAACGTCAACACGAACCTTAATAAATATGTATATATCTAATTTTTTTTTTTTTCCAAAAAAAAGCAAGCTATCGGTTTAATTTCGTCATTTCTCCACACAGAATCCTTTTTTGAATGACGATTATGATAACGATGATGATGATGATAATTTTGTTGTATGATTGATTTAATTGAACTATTCTTTCATGACCAAATTACACTCGTTGAACAAATTCAATTTTTTTGTAACAAACGTGTTCCTCATCAACTTTTGACACAATGGATATTAAAATTTTTTAATTTTTGACACCAACGAGACCTTATAATGCATGTGCAACTTTACTAAACCTGCTTGCTTGTCAAACCTTTCAAAAAATTTGATATTTTATTTCGTGTGACGCTAAAAACCTTGTGCGACCTTTGTGGGGGAAAGAGAAAACGCAGATTACTTGCATCAACCCTCGAATAATACAATTGCTTGCTCTTATGCATTATGCTAAGAAAGGTATCACCTTACTTTAAAAGGAAATCGAACAAAGTTACAAGATCATAATATTACATTATTTCCTTTTCAAGTGATTATTATAATGCCAGTTCATGTCACTGAGCATTAAAAAGGGTGATCTTTGTTCCCGGTAAAATCATCACGAACGAGTAAATGATGCGCATATATAGTTAAATCAAAAAATAAGATCTTTTGCTGCCATGGTTTCCTGCTCTTTTTTTCATTTTTTTTTTCATTGCAGATGAATATGGATGCAACAAAGGTTTAGGTGTTATTGTTGTTCTTATGAAAATTACAAATATTGTGTTTGTAGGTCAACATAATAGTAAATAATAAACATATTGTGTCTGAAAAACTTTATTCACTTTAATTTTTTGCATTCGGTTTTTGCATGTGCAGTTTTTGAAGCCTTTAACATTTTGTCCATTATTAACCCGATTGAATGACTTCAATTTTTTTTTTTTTTTTTTATATTTTCCAATCAAGAGATACATTTTTTAACAAATATTTGTTAAATTAGTATTAAATTTCAGTCTGGAACAAGCCTCCATTTTCCCGGATCATATGAATTTTGACAATAAGTTATGCTTAATTTGTAACAGCGGTGAGATCACGTGACTCCGACATACTTTCAAAAAAAGATATCGTACATTTCCCTCAATTATTTTTTATTATTATTTTATTTTATTTTATTTGTACGGGGATTCCTTTTACGTATCACACGAACTAGGCCAAAATTCGGTGGTTTCGTTTCATTGAATGAACCCGATTTTGGATTTTCATACCTTTTTGTTTAACGATGATTTTCCATGATATAATTTTATGTCATCATGGATATCATCGTTACGATAGAAAATAAACACCGCACATCACGTGTGATTTCGCGTCGATTATAACAATGATAGAGAATTTTGGTATTAGATTACGTTACACATCAAAACCTTTTTTTTTTCTCGATGGAAGATTCTAAAATTCAAGAAGTTAGAGAAACGTTGGATAGTATGTTTTGATATAGCCCGTTTAAGTTATATAACCTTTTATATTATAGAACGTCTTACTAAATTCATGTTATCATTTCACAATAAAGTACTCTACGAGATATCCACTTTACTTAATACTGGTTTAGATCGGGACACCCTTTCCATATGCCTGAACTTGTGTGAAAATGGTGTAAATCCCGAAGCTTTGGCTGTAAGTTTGAAATCCGTTTATGGTTTATAAATGTAATCCATTTTTGAATAATATATATATATATATATAGGCCGTGATAAAGGAACTTCGAAGAGAAACTGTTTCATTAAAGGTATTTGTGATTTTTTTTATTTACTTTTTTTTTGTAATAAATTAATAAATTAATTAATGCGTCTTTCAGCCATTTGATTCAGTTAACTCAACAACTTCGAATGATCGTGGTGGAACGAGCAGTAATCTTAAGAAATAGATTTCTATATAATAAGCCATGTTCAATATTCTATCATTTTTTTTAAAAAAAAAAAAAAAAAAAAAAAAAAAATAGAAATGAAATTAGAGAACTATATAAATAATAATGTCGTGAAAAAAAATTTTTTTCCCAAACTCTATTGGATATTAAATAACTATGTAGTAATTTTTTTCCCCTCACTCTCCAACGTGATTGATTTATTAATGATTTACAAATGTCTAAATTTTCAAAAGTAATAACCAATTCATTGTCTTGTTAAATTTAATGTATATAAGAGACATTCGATCTTTGAATTTCTAAGCTTTAAGCAATTCCAAGAGATCTTTGGTATCTCCTTCTTCCATTTGTATTTTTAAATCTTTAATATTTCGACATAGTCTAAGTGCTTTTACTAATCTGTAGGAAGATTCTATACAGCTAGTTGATTTAGGTAACATAACATTTTCTAAACTATTATGGCAATTTTCGATCAATGCCGCTACATCGTCAGGACATACCCAATATCGAGGTGATTCGATATGATTAGTATAAAATCCAAGGAGTTTTAAATTTGAAAATTTCGCCAAAGTTAAAGAATTCATTTTATCACCTATATATATGCAATGAATAAACTTCAAGTATTCCAAATTCTCAAAGGCCGCCAAGGCTTCCATAGATTCACAAGGCATGAAATTACAATACTCGAATTGAATCGTTGTTAAAGTTTTCGCTTGTGATTTAAGAGCACAGAGAGTTTCGGACAATACGACCTGAAATTTTGTTTGATAATCCCACGTGTATTTAAAAGTTTTTAACCTCTTTTGAGCTCTGATCAAAACTCCCAAAGCTTTAACTTCCATGTCGGAATCAACGCCTCCGATCACAAATGTTTCAATGAATTCTGATACCTGAGAGATTGCTCGAAAGATCCCACTCTTATTTCTATGCTTGCTAACGCAGTGAAATGTTTTTAATCGAGTGAAACATGTACCGATTCCGGATAAAAATGGTAACAATGGCATAGATATTTCATAAGGTATATCTGATAATGAAAGTAGGTCAAAGTTCGTGCAATTACTCATGAATAATTTAAATAATTGTTCCGTGATTAAGACCTTTAGGAAGGTTGCTTGTTGTTCGTCAACAAAGTTACCTATAACGTTGGAGAACCATTCAGATACTCCATTATATAGATCCGAAAACTTCAATTCTCTCAAAAAGGATGGGTAATCAAATATTATTGAAGGTGCTTCTAAAATGCTGGTTGGTAATATGACCCCGTTGTTACAGAGGTATTGTTTTGACTTTCGGTTAAGACACGATAGATAAATTTGTATTATTCTTGCAGGTTCAAATGACAAACTATACGAAAGTTTAAAGGGATTTTTCCATATAATAGGAACCGCAACTTTACACCAGCTTCGATTGACTAAAAGACACGGATAAAGTGAGTCTATTTCAAGACATTCAAAGATTTCACGTAGACATTCGGGGGGTAGGCTACTTGCTGTGCTTTCATTGTAAAAACAATGACGTTCAATGATAACTGACGGTAACGGTTGTTTTGACTGTGTCTGTTTTAAACGAGAAAAGGTTGTTCCCATTTCTCTAATTTGATGGAATTTTGATTTTTGAAAAAAAAAGAAAAAAATTTTTTAAATTTGACTTGCTTTTTAAGTTAATTTCATATAATGCTATAATGCAAATATTGGGCGATCAGTGCATTTTTTTTAAATTTAATATTGTGTGAATAGATGCGGATCCGCAGCAACAATTCAATTGTAAATATTGACAATTAGGTATAAAAATAGCTGTCGATTGTTTCTCGTTTAACATGTGAAACATTATTTACTGCGGTTGAAATTCAAATTTGATCCTTTATTATGCAAATTAAAAGACAATATATTCACCCCCGTAATTAGACAAAAATAAAAAAACTCATATACAATGTTTATTTATCATTTTGCATGTTGTCAAAAGTAATGCAAATAAATGAATAAATTACATTCCGATCGCTATTTTAAATTAATGTTTATCCTTGTATATATTCGAATAAGTTATTTGTCTACCGTAAATAACGTGCTCTAATAAGTTTTAATTCTTATTTGTTAAATTATTGATTCTCTGCAATGCGAGATCAGCTTCATTTACACAATCTGTAAAGTCAATCTTCTTTGCAAAATTACGAGCCTTTTCGTAATATTCACTTGCCTTAATAAAATTTCCCGATAACTATTATAATTAGAAAAAAAAGGTATAATGTTTAAGAAAATAATAATCATAATGATCATGATAAAAAAAAAAATTTTAAATTAAAAAAAAACATTGACATACTTCTGAGATCATTCCTAAATTAAATAATAAAACTCCACAAGCTTCTTCACATTCCGTATTTTTCCTTTTTTGTTTAAAATTTTCAACAAGCTTTAAACCTCGCTCCGCCCAACCTTGTGCTTCTTCCAGATTACCCATGCCGGTGAACACCTCTGATATATTGTTCATAAGAACGGCTGAATGACAAGAAGACTCGGGTGGATTGATCAATGATAAAGCACGAAGATAAAGTGGGAGAGCGTATCTAAGATATGACATTTAACATTTAGTTAGTATAAATGATCTTTTGAAATTTTGGGATAATGAATTTATGCATACCGAAACAGAAAAATCTCCAGCCTTTTCATTTATATATCACTTACGCGTATTTGTGTCGCGATGAATAGAAAGTTGCCAGAGCTTCAAGCGAAGCACCTAAATCAGTCGATGTCATCCAAGGTGGAAGAGTCAAGTCACGTCCCTTTGAAAATAACCCATCACGATTGCTGTGATCATGATTGGATTGGTCCAATTCGTGTTGTGACTGCAAAAGTTGTTCTACGGACCATACAAAGTATTTTTCTGCTTGCTCATCCTGTTTCAAACTTTGATGCAAATCGCCTAACTTTTGCGCCAATCCAATAGACCTAAGTTTTTTCTCCCCATCCAATTTTATTGAAATACGATTGGGGGTAACGATGGCATCATACGCCATTGTAAAAACATCCGCGGCATCACGTATTCGTCCAAGCTCCTCGTATAGGCTACCCAATTGAATCATGATTCCAGTAACTTCCGCCGATGAATTGTCTAATTCTGCATGATTAAAGGCTTCCGTGAGTGCAGTTTGATAATAATTAACCGCACGAATTGGATCACTCCTATAATTTTGATAATATAAGCCCTTTTTGAGATTTTTACGAATCTCTTCGGGATATTTATTAACTGTTGAGTAAAAATACTGGTACAATCCAAGGAATGCGATTGCGGATGCCGTAAAAATCAATACTATAGGAAACGCTGGTAATCTTTTGCCTTGCTCTTTATTATTTTGAGAGAAATAATCATGAATTCCTGAAGGTTTTTTTTGTATCGAAGGTTGTTCTGGTTTAGTTGATTTCTCGAGTGAAGGTTTCGAATCATTGATTTTGGGGGAGCTTTTATGAGCTTGATTAGTTTGTTCAGTAGAGAAGAAACAATTCCTTGTGACGGTAACTTTCAACCTAGCCTTTACAACCATTTGACGATGACTTGCAAAGGAATGAAATGTGATAAATTGATTCGGACGTTTAAACGTGGTTGATAAGGCATTGCGCAGGGTAAATTCTCTTGCCAAAGTCCTTGGGATCTGTGAGACAGCGAATGCCATTGAAAGGTAGTTGGAAAAAAAAAAAGATTTTGGTTGCTGATTTAAATAAAGGGATCATATGAGGAATAAACTCGTCCAATCGGAAAATTTATAATTATGTGGGTTACTTGATAAACATCGTTACCGATAAAAACATCAGATCTTAGATTATTGAACTTTCATTTATAAATAAATACTCCAAAGAAAAAAGTAAATAGAGTAGAATGGCAGATCGGAGGCGGATACAAGGACCAGAGGTTACCGTTACGCCAATAATTATTAAGTCTTCTGATAAAAAAAAATTATTACTCAAGGACGTAAATGGCCGACGTCGCGATGGAAGAAACTTGGAAGATATTCGGCCGATTTGTATGAATGAATATTTTTCTTACAAATTCCTTTAATGATTTTATTCCTTTATTAATTGTTAATTTGTTTTTTTTTCCAGTCCTAAAAACTGGCCTCATTAGTCAGGCTAATGGTTCAGCATATGTTGAGCTGCGACAAACCAAAATTGCCTGTGGAGTGTAAGTCCCATCATTAATTAAATTAACTACGTTACGGAACTCTTCCTTTCATTAATTAATTTTTTTGATCAAATGTTAGTTATGGTCCACGACAAACGAAAGTTGCATCGTTCAGTGGGAAAGGGAATTTAAATTGTGAAATTAAATTCGCTCCATTCTCGTGTTTGAAGCGTAGGCAACCTTATCGTGTAAGTTTCATTTTTCTCTAATTTAGAATTATTTAAATGATGATAAATAATGTAAATGTAATTAATAAAATTTGTAGGATGCGCAGGAAAAAGAATTGTCACATCTTGTGTTTGAAGCATTGGCACCTTCTATACGACTTGATCTCTTACCCAAATCGACCATTGATGTATTTATCAGCGTGCTAGAGAATGATGGAACGGCATCATGTTTAGCTGCTGCGATCACATGTGCTTCAGTGGCTGTAGCTGACGCGGGTATAGAAATGTTGGATCAGGTTGCATCATGTTCTGCGGTAAGGATGGGTATTTTTGGGGGATATTAACATTTAATTGGGAACAAAAAAGAAATTAATTTATTTCATTTTCCAAAGTCGTATATTGATGGAGATATTTACATGGATAGTGATCTTTTAGAGGAACAGCGCGAAACCGGATCAATAGTTCTATCTTATATGCCTTCATTAAATGAAGTAACTCACATTTTACAATCCGGTGAAGTTGAAATATCTCAAACTACTCAGGTTAGATTATACTTCAAAGATAAATAATGTATCAATTTTTTCTTACATCGAAGTGAAGGTTGCTAACTTAAAATAAAATCTTAGGCTATCGAACAATGTACTGATGCATGTTCTAAGATATATTCTATCATGAACCACAGTCTATTGGAATCCGTAAAGGACAAGATGCAATAATATTATAGAAACAAATATATTTGGATCATCCACCATTTCTCGTGATTTTCATAAATTATTCTTGGCAGTTAAAGCAATGGCTGCTTTCGACCCATTTTGTCTACCCAAATGCTGCGAAATATAATTACCAGTGCGTACTAGATTTTCAAGATTCACACCCGTATGAAAACCCATTCCTTGTAACATATATACCACGTCTTCTGTTGCTACATTTCCGGTTGCTCCTTTAGCAAATGGACACCCTCCTAAAATCATCATGATGTTATTTAGTATATAAACCAAAAAATAAAAGGAAACAATATGAATCTTAATAATGAATACCTAATCCCGCAACAGAACTATCAAAGACTCTTACTCCATGCTATTTAGTCATTTTCAAAGTTAGAAAGAACGTTAATAGATTAGTCAAGTGAGAAAAAAAAATTCTCTGCTCTTTTTCCAACGAACCTCAGAAGCGCAATATATGTTTGCGAGAGCCTGACCATAAGTATCATGGCAATGTAATGCTAAACGCTCAACCGGTACCACTTTACGTACTGCGGTTAACATGCTTATTAATGAACCTTGATGATGATTATGAGGATAGAAATCAGTTCAACGTCGCACCCTGTCATTCTCCGCATATCATAACAATAATTCTCACCAGGTGTACCAACGCCGATTGTATCCCCTAGGGATATTTCGTAACATCCAATCTTGTACAACCGTTCAGCAATCTTTGCAACCGCTTCAGGTGAGACTTCACCTTCATAAGGGCATCCGAGTACGCAAGAAATATACCTTTGTACATCAACAGAATTAATACAAAAGAAACAAACGATTAACAGAGATCTTAATAAAACTAAATATAATTACCCTCTAACAGCGATTCCTGCTAATCTGGCACGCTCAATTACCTCATGAAATCGTGAAAAGCTCTCCTCTATTGAACAATTGACATTCTTTTGACTAAAGGTTTCCGAGGCTGTACCAAAAATAGCCACTTCTTCCACGTCTACAGAAATAGCTTTTTCTAAGCCTTTAAGATTTGGTGTCAGAACTGGATAATTAACTCCTGGTTCACGCGTTATTTTTTTCATAACTTCATTACAATCTGCCATCTATTTTTCAATTTAATCAGAATCAGAAATGTAAATAGTTATCAAAAAACGCGGCGAAAATAAGAAATTTACCATACCTGAGGAACATGTTTCGGCGACACAAAAGAGGTTGCCTCAATCACTTTCAAACCCGTTTTTGATAATTTATTTATAAAATTTACCTTGATCTCTGTTGATATAGGCTGCTTTTCATTTTGTAGTCCATCACGAGGACCAACTTCTACAATTTTAACTTTTTTTGGTCCTATATATGATCCTAAGTTCTGAGATAAAGGTTTTTTCTAAATACATAAGTAAAGCCTTTGATACAAAAGGAAATGGAAAATAAAGCATTTACTTGATCA
Source organism: Funneliformis geosporum (assembly GCA_946474995.1). NCBI lineage: Eukaryota > Fungi > Glomeromycota > Glomeromycetes > Glomerales > Glomeraceae > Funneliformis > Funneliformis geosporum. Next base: position 38,664 of record CAMKVN010000028.1, read on the forward strand.
CGTAATGCGGAGAACCAACGTATTTTAATAAACGAAAGCTTACTCAAGCTGGAACGGAAATTAGCCATGTGGACGAATCCCTCCTAAAATTTGTTTTGTGATAATATGAGAGTACTTTGATCGATAAAATGACATCACATCTAATTGATGTTCTGCGGAATCGCAAATATTGGAGCCTAACCTGATTTGGTTATGAAATTTTCGGTCTTCGCGGTTTAAACCTTTTAGATTTTTTCGTGCTGAAAGATCAATTTAATATTTTAAAAACACGGTTTTCGCGTAAACATCGTTATTCGCCTCACATGCCGCCCGAATTTCGATGACAACTCGCGCTACTTATCTTAAAGGTTGTAGTTATTAATTATTAAATTCCTTACTCGATCAAAATTAAACTAAAGACAAGATCTTTTATCGTTGGTTTTTGATTAATTGTCGATTAATATTCAAGATTTGAGAGCACACCAAGAGAGCATGGGACTTGAAATTCACGATTTTACTGAAGAGAGTGATAATAATTCAGTTAGTGACATTCCGAATATGAGTACTGGTACTGACTATGAACGTAGTAGCTTTGAAGATCATGAGCTCGGTTCCATTATAGGGGACAGTAACGAGGATGAAAGTATCGACGCAAAGATAGATAATAAACCCTTATTAGGAAATATGAGCAAAATGGCTGTGAATGTCCTATATACACCGGGTAAGGATATTTTAAGCTAAATAAACAAACTTCAACTTCGTAATATTTCCGAAATTTATTTAGGAACTTGCACTTTACGAACGGTGTGTTCATTAATTTTTAATTTTAGAAAATCAGTGTGATTTTCCATCTACCCAAAATGTTTATCTGGAGGAAGAAGATCTCAATGTATGTCATTTAATATATAATTATTAAGGAATTGATCGTATCATCCTAACGTGATCCATTTACATTCAGATCATTTTAACTGGTTACCGCTTTCATCGCTTTCGCACATATATATATTATATCTTTTGTTTTTTGACCGGAGGATCATTGTTTCTTCTTGCTCGATGGATACCCAAAATATGGATTTGGTGGGTAGGCATTGTTTGCGTTATGGGAAAGGCCGAATTTATTACCATAAAGGTTGGTTTTTTTCTGTCGAACATTAAAGAATCCATAATTTATTTTTTTCTTGAAGTATAATCGTATTATTGCTTTGCATATATTCAGAATCAATGGGGTGAAATTGCGATTGAGTTCGTAAATCGAAAATATTACGGTGGAACTATTTCGTCTGTATTTTCGGTTGATCAGCTTGATGAAGAAGATATGGCAAGAAATAATTCTGATCCCGATGAAATATTACATAATTTACGCTATTTTGATCATCGTTATATACGATTCATTTATCATCCCGGAATTGGAAAATTTTTACAAAATGGGTATTGTATAAATTTTTTTTTTAAGTGAATTCGGTAACGATCAGAAAGATTTATGTGCTAATAATTTTATAGCTATTGGAAAGATTCAAGCTGGACATCTACTAAAGTCTTAAAAAAGGGGATCACTCGTGCCGTTCATGATGAACGGAAAATTATTTTTGGGCCAAATATAATCGATGTTCAGGAAAAATCGGCTTTACGGTTATTAACAGATGAGGTGGGATTTCTTGTCTATTTTATAGTCGGGAACAATTAGACAAATTTGATAGAAATTAATGTTTGATGTTGTAAATCATTTTAGGTCTTACATCCGTTTTACATTTTTCAAGTTTTTTCAATGATACTTTGGTTTCTCGACGAGTATTATTACTATGCTGCATGTATTCTGATCATTTCTGCCACAAGTGTTATTACTACTCTTATCGAAACAAAACAGGTAAGACGGAAATGTGGGCTTTTATTTTGGAATAACGTAATAAAATACTCATTTATAATGTTTTTAAAGACCATGCATCGATTACGTGAAATGTCAAAATTTGTCTGTGATGTGAGGATCTTTCGCAACGGGTTATGTAAGTATTTATAGAAAAAATAAAATATTTTTTTTTTCACGTTTTATTTAGCAAACTTTAACAAATATTTGTATAGGGAGATATTCTTCTTCAGAAGTTTTAGTACCCGGAGATGTATTCGAAATTTCTGATCCAGGTCTATATGTTTACCCTTGCGACGCCATTTTATTGACAGGCGATTGTATTGTCAATGAAAGCATGCTTACCGGTTAGATCAAGATTCATTTTACTGCACAATTGCAATATATATTTATTTGATATGTTTTTTTAGGAGAGTCGGTTCCGGTTTCAAAATTGCCCATCACAGATGCATCGTTACGTATGATGGATTTGACAGCGGTCAATGTTCGGCCAGAAATTGCCAAACATTTTCTTTTTTGTGGAACAAAAATTGTGAGGGTTAGGAAAACCAAGAGCAATATCGATGGAATTGAAGATGAAGGATCCGCATTGGCAATGGTTGTCAGGACAGGTGAGGTATAATAAAATTATAATCAATAATATATTTTATAATTAAGTTAATCTTCCAATTTCTAGGATTTAATACGACTAAGGGTTCCCTTATTCGATCGATGTTATTTCCAAAGCCAAATAAGTTTAAATTCTATCGAGATGCTTTTCGTTTTATTGGGATTTTATCTTTAATAGGTATGTTTTTATCTATATGAAGATTAATTTAAACCTAGTGTATTAATGTGTTTTTTTTTTCATTCTTTTTTATATCATTCTTTAAAGCCGGAATTGGGTTTTTTATAAGTACTATTAATTTTATCCGAATGGGAGTAAATATTCATCTCATAATAGTACGCGCTCTAGATTTGATTACTATTGTGGTTCCTCCTGCTCTTCCCACAACGATGTCTATTGGTACAAGCTTTTCTTTAGCTAGGTTAAGGAAAGCACAAATATTTTGCATCAGTCCCGCAAGGTATTTACCAATTTATACGAATTTCGATTCATAATTTCATCGAAAGAAACTTTTTTAAATATCGACATTTATTTAAAGGGTTAACATCGGAGGAAAGCTCAATGTTATGTGCTTTGATAAGACTGGCACGCTTACCGAGGATTGTTTAGATGTACTTGGGATACGTTGTACGGATCACATAAAAAATAAGTTCGTACTTTGCTTAATATCTCAACTTTACTAACATTAAAATTAAGAATTTTTTTTAAATTATCATTATATTTTCTTTCAGATTCTCTGACCTTCATACATCTATCGAAACTCTTTCCAATTTAAATTTGAATGATTTATCCGAATCTGATTTCACGTCAATTTTATATGCTATGGCTACTTGTCATTCTCTTAAGCTTGTTGATGGTAAATTAATTGGTGATCCTCTTGATCTGAAGATGTTTGAGTTTACAAAATGGTTATTAGAAGAAAGCGTGCAGAATACTTCATGTCCTCCAAATTTTACGAGAATTTCAAACGAATCCTCAACTTCCTCATTCCGTCCTGCGACACCTAATTCAATGGTAGGGTCTGGTAGTATTGTTCCAACAGTCGTTAGGCCTCCAGGTAGTCGAAAATTCGAATTGTCCGACCTTTTGGATAATGACGGGAAAGATGGAGAAAGGAAGGTAACGTGATCGAAAATATATTTTTCCTTAAATGAATATTGATTCTTACGTATCTTTCTTGTTAATTTAGAACACACCATTTTTGGAGCTCGGTATTATTAGAACGTTTGAATTCGTTTCTTCATTACGACGTATGAGCGTTTTGGTTAAACGATTACGAAGTCCAACAATAGAGGTTTATGTTAAAGGAGCACCGGAAGTTATGCGTGAAATTTGTAAACCAGATTCTAGTAAATTACCATCATTTCCTTACTATATGCAGATTTTTTAAATATATATCCTGTTTTTTTTTTATTAATTGTTTCCAATTTTTTTTTTTAAAAAAAAAAAAGTTCCAGAAGATTACGATGAATTGTTAAATTATTATACTCATCATGGCTTTCGGGTTATTGCATGTGCTTCTAGAAGTTTTGATAATTTAAATTGGATGAAGGCTCAGAAAATCAAGAGGTTTCATCCCGATTCCATCTCGTCTATTGTTATTAGACATACAAATTATTAATTTTTGTTTATAATTTTAAAAGAGAACAAGTCGAGCAAGATTTACAATTCTTGGGAATCATAATATTTGAAAATAAATTAAAGTCCGGCACATCACCTGTCATTGAGAAACTTAAACGCGCAAAAATTCGGCAAATTATGTGTACAGGTTGGTAATCAATAATATTGCGATGGTCGATTTTTCGTGAAACATTTTAACACGGGAAGTGGTTTTTTTTTTTAAAAAATATTTATAAGGTGACAACGTCCTCACTGCTATAAGCGTATCTCGTGAATGCGGGTTAATCAATAAAAATACAAAAGCGTATGTACCAAGATTCATCCAAGGATCTTCGATTACTCCTAGAGCCGAAATTGCATGGGAAAGCTTGGATGATCCGAAAGATGTATTAGATTCGAAGACATTAAAGGTTTTTTTAATTACTTTATCTTGTTTATATGTCAATGACCTTATTTTTTTCTAACCATCCATAATGATTTAAGCCGTTAATACAACCACCATCAAACTTTTCCAACGAATATCCAATGATCAACTCTTGTGATTATGATCTTGCTGTTACAGGTGATATATTCCGATGGATGATAGATTTTGCTGATGAAGTTACATTATTCAAAGTAAATAAATTAAATCATTTCTTAATTCATTTAATTTACATGTATCCTATTTTACTAATTTATTTATTATTCCTTTAGATGTTTGTTAAAGGGCAAATATTTGCTCGTATGTCACCTGACGAGAAACATGAACTTGTAGAAAAGCTACAACTAATGGGATATTGTGTTGGATTCTGTGGAGACGGTGCCAATGATTGTGGTGCTTTAAAAGCAGCTGATGTCGGCCTATCTTTATCTGAAGCTGAAGCTTCTGTGGCAGCTCCTTTTACAAGCCATACAATGGATATTGGTTGCGTTATAGAAGTTATCAAGTGAGTAATGATATGGTTAATAAAATCTTTGTCTTATTATAACCTAACGGGATTTTAATTCTTACTAGGGAGGGTCGTGCGGCCCTAGTTACAAGTTTCAGCTGCTTCAAGTACATGGCTTTATACAGTATTATTCAATTCACCACGGTCAGTTTGCTATATTCTTTTGCTTCTAATCTTGGAAACTTTCAGGTAAATAAATTTTAATATATATACGATTCTGATAATTTACTTTATTATTAAATTACGATTTTCTATCTCAAGTTTCTTTACATAGACTTGTTCTTAATATTACCTGTTGCCGTTTTAAGTATGATTAGACTTTTTTTTTGTCATTCTTTTCCTTTTGAAGTCTCGTAATTAATTCGTTACACGTATTTTGAACTCATAATTAGTGGGTCGCACGGAACCTTACCCACTTATAAATCCCAAACGACCCACCGCAAGCTTAGTATCCAGACGAGTGCTAACATCCCTTATTGGTCAAATTTTAATTCAATCAGGGTTTCAAATTTTTGTTTATCTATTAATACGCGAACAACCTTGGTAAGTTTAATAAATAATATTTTCAGAACATTTACTCATTCAATGTATTTATGTAATTATCATTTTTAATCTTTCGTAGGTATAAACCACCTGTTATCGATCCAGATGATACGAACATTGTTTGCTTTGAGAATACCATATTGTTTATTTTATCATGCTTTCAGTACCTTTTGATTGCAGCAGTTTTCAGTGTTGGACCACCTTACAGAAAACCCATGCATAGCAACGGTTAATAATATTTCATTATATGATTTAACCTTCTTTTCCTGGGATTCTTATTAATAATTTTTTTTTTTTTTAAAAAAAAAAAAATAAAACAGTTCCTTTTGTTTTCTCAACAATTTTCCTCACACTTATTACGACGATTATCCTCCTTTACCCGGCCGGTTTTGTACGTCAAATATTGGAACTTAAGGTCATTGAATACAATTTCAGATGGTATCTTTTGTTTATTGCGGTTCTAGATTTTATTGTATCGTGGTTAATGGAAAAATACGTATTTGATGTTCTTGCGCAATGGATTGGAAATTTAATGGGTGGTAAGGTAAAAGTACACAAAAAATTATACAAGAAAATACAAAATGAATGGGATAGGACTTAACAAAGTTTATGTACCGTTAAAATTTCATAAATTATAAATGTTAATGAATTAATAACTTAACTATTTTGATTAATTTTAGAATCTAATTATTACTTTTTTTGTCGAATTTTAAATCTTTGTATTCACCATTTTTAAATTGTTTAGACCACTAATCATAGATAATATTGAAACCATTATTAAATAAATCATTAAATTAACATGAAAATAGAAAACGATGTTACAAACCATCATTGATGGGATCCATTTATTAGGCTTGTTATGACGCCACTATAACCAATCGTAAAAATCGTATTAATAATGACATTACATTTACACCTTAAACGCGACTTACGCGTTGTAAAAAAAAAAAAATTTACCTCTCGTTCAGCTGAAATTTTCCAAACAATTCCTACAATGACAAATACTCCTGCCGTGATTATAGTAGTATTACTTTTCCAATTAGCCGGCCGACTCCACCAACCACCAGCTACGAAAATAAATAAATAAAATAAATGAAAATTAATTGAGTCAATCATTATAATATAATATACCTGGAGACCTGTATTAAATACAATATAATTCAATGATATTATTAATCTCGCGTAAAATTTGTTCAATTTATTCGGTTATAATTCGATTAAAACTTACCAAACTTCTTTAGGATAAGGATATCGTTTAACTGCACCCTGAATGATAAAATAAAAAAGAATTCATTGATGAAAATGTATGTAAAGTGGGTGGAAGAAACAAAAGGCAATATTATGATAACATACCATTAAGAGAGAAAAATTGCGGATTTTCAGTTATTTCATTTCAAACCTATTTATATAAATTCGATTGAAGATTTGATTGGATAATAATTTTTTTACGATCAGATCAAGTGAATATGCATAAATTTGAATTATAAAATGAAATTTGACTTTCCTCTTCTTTCAATTTCACATTTGACGCCTCTAAAAATGACCAGCAAAACAGTTCGGTGCGTAATTACAATATACTAGATAGATCACTTCTCTTTTTAAAAAGCATATTCGCTTTCGGAATTTGAAACTTGGCTGGATGGATATTTTTTTTTTAGGTTTCGAAAAAAAGCAAAAAATGACAATTAAAGAAAGGGATAAGTTTATCAAGATTAATCAATATTAACGAATCAATTACATATATTTAGTCTTTACGCAAAAGGTCGCCATCTCGGATACAAGCGCTCAAAGAAAAATCAATCTCCAAATACTTCTTTAATTAAAATTGAAGGCGTAGCAACAAAGGAAGATACACAATTCTACCTTGGTAAACATGTCGCTTTTGTATATCGAGCTAAGCGGGAGGTGATTATTTTCAAAACTTTTATTTTAAAAAAAAGAAGGAAATTATGTATATCTTTTATTAAAATTAATTGCATCGATTTAGAAAAATGGTAGTAAAATTCGCGTAATTTGGGGTCGCGTAACTAGGTAATAACCTTAAAAACCATGTAAAAATATGATAAATATTGTTGGAGATTAACTTAATTTTAATTACTTTAGGTCTCATGGTAATGGTGGTGTCGTGAAAGCTAAGTTCCGAAAAAATCTTCCTCCAAAGACCTTTGGTGCTTCCGTTCGAATCGTAAGTGAAATTACTTTAATAATTTGGATTAGATGTCAAATATGCTTGTTAATTAACTATATTATTTTTATTGAAATTTCAAGATGATGTATCCATCACGAGTTTAAATTAAGGGGAATAATATTATAATAATAAAAAGACAAAGACTATATATTTTAATCACAATAATAAATTAAGTGTTTAAGTGATTATTACTTTATTTTAGAATATTTCATTCTTTTTCGTCAGCAATCTTTAATTTTTTAAAGAGATCTTTAGCAATTTCGCTAAAACCTGTATAACTTTCAGGATGCTCCATAACATTATTAAAACCTTCAGTTTCTCTAACTGTTGCAAAATGTTTCATTATGTAATCCATACAAACTTTTTTCAAATCTGGCCATTGATGACCCAAACTAAATAATACTTCGGCAACGTTAGTTATCGCCAGTTCTTTGTAAATTCGCGCTAACGCACGTTGTCTTAAATCAGTAATTTGATATTTATCGGCTAGTCGGAAAAGATTTACGAGCGATGTCACCCTGGGTGTTCCTGAAGGTTCAGAGAATTTGATTACATTGGTATATAAATAGTGGAGCAAAGCATAAAATGTTGGCACATCACAATCCGTAATGTTGACAACATGATAGAAACCGGGAGGTATATCTTGAGGAAAATCCTCGTCATCAACCTCTGCTTCAGGCCCATTGGTTTTAGCTATAACCGCCGAGACGACTCGATCTTGTTTCCCAACGATATATTCTTGTTCAATACTTTTTGATTTAGCTAATGATTCTGGGATCTCATGATCATTCCTATTATGATTATAATTATTATTATTATTATTATTATTATTATTATTTACATTATTTACTTGACCATCGATCTGAAAATCGTCATCAACCTTTATAATATCATCATTTCTGTAATATGTAGTATTCTTTTGAGGATAAAGGGGGGTAATGCCATCAGTATCATGATAAGGCGTAATGGAAGTTGTGACACATACACATGTTGTCGAACTTTCTGAATGTATCGACCGTTGCTTTTTAGTAATCCTTTGTTCTTCATCCTTATTTCCAAATTCGATAGATTTGTCCAACTCTTCCATATCGTTCTCGGTACTTTCCATAATTTGTTCACTCGACTTTGGTCCATTACCAGTGGAATCTCGAAGTCGTTTCCTTAAACGTCCACACTCTGCAACGGATATCGTGCGTGATTCAACGTATCCACTAGCAAACATGGCTTTAAAGTATTCACTTCTACCACAAACAATTTCTTTATTCGCACAGATAATTTCTCCCTGCACCTGAAACAAGACATCTGCCATTCTCGGATTATTAACAGCGGTAATCCATGAATGTACTAGTGATTCTGGAGGAGAACAAATATTATCATTCCATATGACACCGTTCTCGGTAAAAGGAACGTTTAAAAATTCAATCCCCAGAACCAATTTAGTCGATGGGATCACAGATCGTTTAACGAAAAATTCCCGTCCTAGGTAAAAAAAATTCAAAGTTGAACGATGAATAAATACAAGATCGGAAAATTGACATTATCACAAAAATACCTCGATAAGAACATCTAATAGAGAATTTTCTGAGATTCCTGTTAGTGTAAGAAATTGTACTTCCTATTCGAGTTTTCGTTTTAGGATCCATCAGATAAACTGTTGCAGTTGTCAACATACGTTCTCGCCATGGCTCAACGGTTTTGTTTTCGTTATAATTAGGAATAACGCAGAGATATAAGGATAAATATTCCTCACCATCTTTAAGCGAATCGGCCTGTCATAATTCAATGAATCATTAAGCCAAATATATATCGGACGCAGAGTTTTGAAAATAAAATAAAGGTAAAGTTTCTCACTGGTTGTATCCAAAGTTGCCATAAGTGTTGGTCACTTCCTGAAGAAAAAATAGGACTATGTAAAGCTTTATTCAGTTGAGCTAAACCAGAAAACGTAAACTCATAAGTTGCACTGGTAGTATTATCGCACATGGTTATAAACTTAATTGTGCTGACGAAAAGGTCAAAATAAGTGACAACGAAAGTTTTTAATCATATTCACGCCCTGTATTTATTGGTTACATCAAAACTTTCTATTGGTTTAAATTTCTTACATAACAAAAATCATTTCAGGGGGTAAAAATTCGTAATGGATTATTTTTTTTTTAACAGAAAATTAATAATAAATAAATTATATAGACGGCTTATTTTGTAACACGAAAGACATAACACGTGCTATATTTAAGAAACAATTATTTTTTAAATATATCCTTTATTAACATTAATATTTAATATAATTATTATTTATTAGCCCGGATTAGAGTTGCAGACATTTCTCCTACCTGAATACCGTAAACGGTTGACTAAAGTACCCGGGTATTTAACAAATTCGTGAAGTCGGAGGGTACTATATACACTACAGGGGGTATTTTGTTCTAAAGGGTTTATATAAATGCTATATAAAAAAACAATTAATGTATAAATAATATCCCGGGTCTTTTACATCAGATTTATGGTGAGGGTATTATACAATAGGGGATACTTTAGTCAACCGTTTACGGTTTGTTATATGGATTTTGGATGACTTATGTTATTTCATGTTCTAATGTTTGTGGGGTACGTTGTACCCCGGGAGTACAATACTAAATGGGACATTGACTAGCAAAATGCCCTCCGAGCCTTGTCAAAAATTTTTTTTTATGATTTTATATAAGCTGAATATGCTTAACTATGATAATCTAATTTTTTGAACATAAACGTATAATAAATTATCGAAATATTCATATAAAGCTTTCTTGTTCAAAAAAGATCGACAATCTAAAATTGGAATAATATGCATTTTTAATTTTTAAGGAGACATAAAATATAAAAGTTTGTATTACATTACATATAAATTGATCATCATATTGCATTTTGTTCTAAAAATAAACTATGATCCAAATGTTAATCAGATTTACATTTTTATTGGTTTTTGGCAAATATTCTTGTATCCCTCTGATCAAAGTATCCCATCCTCTATAGTATCCCAAATTTTGAGAATTTGTATTGGACAGGCGGTATCCGCTTAAAATTTAAGTCAATATATAATTGGCTAGATTTAACAACAATTTTCTAGTTATTAAGTAATATTATAAATATCATAATACTAGGCAATATATAAAATCTACGTGAAAATTTATATGCACAAATTTATAAATTATTACTAAAATAAGAAATTAATAACAATTTCTTATGTAAATTTACCTTTTTTATACATAATTAATCTATTTTTAGTAATAATTTATGCACATTTTATGTTATGTAATATGTGTACAAAAAAAATTAATGTGCACATGTGCATATTATGCACATAGATTTTATACACTGATACTAGGTAACAGGAACCGTTAGAAGCATCTAAAACGTTAATCAACATAAAAATATCTTTAATACTGTTTATTTATAAAGTTAAAAATACAATTAATTAAAAAAATATTTGTATTACTAAATTAAAAATCATCAATTTCTAACTTTATTAGAATAAATTAATTGTGTTCTATAATTGTTTCACGTTGATCTTTTTTAAATAGTTAAATAAATGTTTGAAAAACTGAAAAAATTGTATTACAAAAATGATTGACAGAAATGTGATTGACAAATCATACGTCAAGACAGGCACTACATGCATAGTTTCAGCTTTAACCGGAAATGTTCTATGCTTACACTTCAGACAATTATTTATAATTATAAATATAAAAAATATAAAGGCTTAATAATTTATATAAGTTAATTAATATATATAAATTCAAAAAAAAAAATTCTATTTAAATTAACAAAGTTAACTTATTAATATATTAAATCATTTTAATATTATAATAATTATATATAAAGTTTTTATAAATATTTAATTATTAATAAAATTTATATTATATATTTAATATGATATTTATATTTATAGTATAAGATTTCAATTATATAATTAATTTTAAGTTAGTTTTTATTTATTAAGCAAATAAGTTCAACATATTAAAAAAAATATTTTTAGATTAATTAAATTTATATTTATAAAATATATTTAATATTATAAAGTTATTACAAATCTTATCTTCTTTAAACTTTACTAATTAAATTTATTTTAATTATATTAATATTATTTTATAATTAATTATTATTTATTTTTATTAATAAAAAAAAAATAGCAACTTAAAGTATATATAATTAATAAAATAATCTTTATTATATATAACTAAATTATTACTTATTAAAATGATTTTACAGATATAAATATAATTAATTAAAATTTTAATTTTTTTAATATTATAAATAAGTTTACTTAATAAATAAAAATAGATTATAAATTTTATTTATTAATAAATAAATTATTATATTAAAATAAAATTTTACGTAAAATATATGATATAATTATTATTGTAAATCAGATATTTATAATATTAAAAATGTTTCTTAAACTATTTTTAAAAAATTTGAGTTTTGAAAAATTTAAGATTAAACTATTTATTTATAATAAATAATTTTTATATAAACTTCTAATAGGTTTTTCAAAACTTAAATTTTTAAGCTATATATTTCAAATAGTATTATTAATAATAGTATCAGCCATGACAAATTCTGGAGTTAACTCAGTCAGCTATTAGAGATTTTTCAGTCGACTTAGCTGTCAGCTGAGTTGAGACTCTCATTTGAAATTAGCAAGCATAATTGTATTATTAATATCTTAATATTTATCAAAATTTTTTAAAATTTAATTAATATTGCAAAAAATAGATAATTATATGTTTTATCATAAATAATGTTGACAAAAATTCTATTTGACTAATATTTAAAGTTTTATTTAATTAAAAATTTCATAATATACTGACTTTATATCAAATTTGGAACAGTGTTTTAGTTATAACTCAATTATTAAAATTCTGAAGTCGACTCTAAATGGTTTTTGTAGAATTGACTTAATTGTCAACTTTGAATTTAACAGCTAGTACTATTAATTATTAATAAATACTTTAGGGTATATGTAATTTATTATAATATCTAACTTTATTTATTACTTTAAAAATGGCTTAATTAATAAAATAAAATAGTTTATTTAAAAATTTTTCTGTTAATTTTCTAAATTTTAATATTTAAAAATTATAAATAGAAATTAATTAATCATTATTATATTAATTTATATTAGTTAAAATTAGTTAATTAACTGTTAATATAAGCAACTATCAAATATATATTTTATTTTTAATAATAATTTATAATTATTATATTATTATATTATATATTATATTATTAATAGCAGAAAATCTTATTATACTAATTATAAAATACATATTCAAAATTAAAATAAAAGTTGAAATATCAAAATTAAAGTCATTATGTTATATGATTTTCATATATAAAAAATAAAAATAAAAATAAAAGATCTTGATCAAACTCACTTTATTTATTATAAAATAATAACTATTATACTTTTACAATATAGTAAGTAAATTTATCTAAACTTTATTTATATGAAATGTTTCTAGTAAAATCAAATTAAAAAATATAATAAATTATATCAAATTAATTAATATAGAAATTTTATTAATTTTAATGCATAAATTTTAAAATTTTTATTAAATTTTGTAAAATATATCATAAATATAAAATAAAATAAGTTATCAATAAATAATATATTAAAATATTTTAGTTTTAAACACAAAAAAAAAATAGCTGATTAGTTAATTATTTATAATATTACTTTTTTAATAAATTATAAAGATCAGAATTTTTGAAGTAAATTAAAATATATATATAAAAAAAAGGTATATTTTTTATACTAAAATAAACTTTAGTTAATTAAGAGTATTTAGTCACTTATAAAGAATAAAGTTACAAATTTAAGTTTATTCCTATATTTTTTTATTTATTTTAACTATTTAAAATAAATCATTGTAAACAGATAAAATGTGACAAGGTTTATTATATGATGCAGATAATTGACAAATCTGACAAATATAGCATATCTGACATTTTTGACATTTCTGATATGTTTGACATATATGATATATCTGACATGATCGACAAATAGGATATATTAGACAGATTTGATATATATGACATATCGGACATATAGTTGCTTCCAAAAATTATGCATCACCTAATATTTTAACTTTAAAAGCTTATAACTCATTATCTACCTATGCTAAAAATATGATTTTACATTTATTTTAATTCTTAAATCTTAGAGAATAATTAATAAAAATTTGAAGTATGATTATTAATACCAGTTTTGCGTAATTTTGCGATTAATATAAACATTTTTATTACATAAAATTTTATTGTTAGAAAATTTTTCAGTAGGTCAGCTACTGAAAAACTGATACTGGATTCCAATTCTCCTCAATGCGGCGATTCCAACAAGTTAAAATTTGTCAAAATTGGATCAGTAGATCAGCAAATAATCGATCTATAAGATCATATAAAAAATGTGTCTAACCATATTTATATATATTATATGGCGATCTTGTAGATCAATTTTTCACTGATCTACTGATCCAATTTGATAGAATTAGTTTGACCGACAACTCTTTCTCGCTTCAACATAACCACCGCTAGACAAACAAAAAATTCAAACAAAAATACACAAAACAAAAATACTTTTACTGAACTCTTTACTTCAAATGCTCAAAATACTTTACTTCAAACACCTTTTACCTCTCAAATGAAAAATCCAACCAATTTTGATATTGAAATCCCAAACAAACGAAAAAAATTTTCTTCTCCTCCAAATAATTTAGAAAACATTATCAAAAATATTATTCTCACTCCTCCAATAATCAAATTATTGACTCAAATACATCCATTATTACTTCTAAAGTCTCAAACGAAAATAAAGAAAATTTCATTATAGAAATAAACAACTCACAAACTCTTGTTTTAATTGACTAAAGCACCAATGACTCTATGCACGCTACCTCTCAAAATCTACCTCTTCTCCTATATCAGACAATATGGATACACCAACTCCTGACACCAAGGGAAAAAAAAAAGTAACTTGGGATGAAGACTTTGAACCTTATGAATAATACATTGTCAATAAAAATGATGATGTCAATAACAAATCTTTTATCATCATCATATCACCAACACGTTTTTACGCGTCTACAGATATAAAGGATGTCACTAGTTCCTCAATTACAGAAAAATGTTATATGATCAACAAACTTTTCAGCCACTTTGAAGGATACAGGGAGTTGTACTACAATACTAAACAATGAAAATTCTATATTTATTTTTATACATTAGACTCTCTAACACAAGTAACTGATAAAGTTAAAGAAACTCAACACAACCCAATTTTTTTAGTAATTGACCTTAATACCAAACAACAATGCAAAGACGATAAAAAAGACAGATGCATTAAAGTTAATAATATTCCTTTATTTGTAAAATCAGACATTATACAAAATGTTTTCAAAAAATATGGAAGGATCTGCAGATTTTTAATGATCACCAGAGATCCTTGACAAATTGCTTTCATTGTATATGAATCATCTGACTCCATTCAACAATTTTATGATACCACTTGATTTATCTTATTAATGGAATTTTCAGTTAGAATTGAACCTACTGATATCAATGAAATTCAAACTACTCTTCACCAACAATCTGAACTTAAACTCACTGGACTTCCTTTTAACACCACTCAATTAGATCTCTCTGGTTTTTTGACCTAGATCAAAGCAAAGTCATGTTTTATTCTAGGAGACCGATAGTATCATCTCAAACCATATGCATACATTAATTTTGATAATATTGATGATTATGATAATACTTTTAACTTACAACAAAAATTCAAAAATCATATCTTATTTTAGGTTACTCCTGGAATCTAACACTGTAACTCCTGTGATTCCCCAGATCATAAGGTCTAATCATGTAATAATCGCTCTCATTCTAATCTGTTTAAACCTCTTTATGATAGATTCAAACCAGCTCAATACAGATCTAAACCTTTCACATCTAAACCTAGCACTCTATATAATTACGAGTCAAATAATCAATCTAAAAGACCCTCTTATTCTGACTTTATTCAAAATAGAAATGATAATCATATTAATTAAACTTATAAAAGACACTATAATGCAATTTTTACAAACACATTCTAATACTTCCTAATGAATACTATACAACAAACAAATATATCAGGCTATGTGAAGAGAATAACAATTTTAAAATAGCAACTCATAATGTTAGAAACTGTATTTCAAACAAAAAAAGAAATCAAATTGAACAATTTTTTTCACTACATAACTTTGACATTCTCGGTCTCTTTGAAACTCATTTAACTATGTAACAATCTTATTCTATTTGCAATAAATTCAAATCACCTGATCTTTCATTTAAATATTTTTTATTAACCAAAAATCATTCACAAAATTGTCAAGGAGTAGGTTTTATTATCAACTTCTCTATTTCTAAACATATCTTTAATTATCAAGGCTTTTATGATAGAATCATTTTCATAGATCTTCAAATGAAAAACA
>CAMKVN010000029.1:0-54467 GCA_946474995.1 Funneliformis geosporum
TTAAAAAAAAGAAAAAGGGAGTTTACCGCGGACTCCCTAATTCTTACTAATAATTGAGTTTAAAGTTCTGAATTATTGGTTTTTTTTATATCTTAACTTTTTCTCTGAATATTGCCAAATATATTAATTACCAAAAATACTATTTTAACCGCATTTTTTTTTATTCTAATTTTAATTCTTGCTTAATTATTTTCATTTTCTTTTCGGCTAAATTTTTTAAATAGTTATTGTTTTTTTCTAATATTCCACTAATTTTTGGTTGGTAATCACAATAATTTTTTTGAATCATTCCTAATTTTTTATTCAATAAATCAATCAATTTGAGTTTAAATTGGTGATAATTAAGGCCTTGTAAGTCTTTTTCCGCATCTTTTATTCCTTGATTGTTTAATAAAGCATAAATAGTTAGGAGATTAGAAACACCAGGTTTTTTTTCCAAATCATAATAGATTTTATTTTCGCTGTCAGTTTCCGCTTCCTTAATTTTTTTGATAACTGTTTCCGGATTATCTAACAAACCAATATAATCATTTTCGCTTTTTGACATTTTTTTTTGGGGGTTTTTTAAGCCCATAATTTTTCCACCTAAATCAGAAATTTTGAGAGTGGGAAGTTTTAATAGTTGTTTACCATAAAAATTATTGAATTTATTAGCCAATTCAGTGGTTAACTCTAAATGTTGTTTTTGGTCTTTACCTACAATAATTAAATCGGGGTCATAAAGAAAAATATCGGCTGCCATTAAAACTGGGTAAGTCAATAAAGCCAAATTACCGGTATCCTGCTCTCTTTTTTTTTCTTTATATTGTATCATATTAGACAAAACGCTAATGGTAATATGAGGGGATAACAAAAAAGATAATTCTAAATGTTCCTTAACTTGGGATTGAATAAATAATTTACAATTTTGCTCTTTTAAACCACAAGCATATAACAGGGCTGCTATTTCCCGACTTTTTTGCGAATAATCAAAATCTTTTTTAGGAACTGTTAAAGCATGTAAATCAGCAAGCATTATAATTACTTCATAATCTTCTTGAAGTGCTAAAATAGGTTGAATTAATCCACAATAATTCCCTAAGGTAAGGGTTCCGCTGGACTGAATTCCAGTAAAAAAACACGGTTTAGACATATATTAATATAATAAGTTTTTGAAAATTTTATTTGTTTTCGGTTTAGTTTGCGAGGCATTTTTGTTAATTTTTAACCACTAAATGCTTAGGAAAGTTATTTCTAATACTCAACCTTTTCAAAAAATCACTATAATATTTAAAATCTAACATATAGGAGGATTCTATCAGAGATAGATAAATTTATTATAAAGAAAAAATAGAACAAAACATATGAACTTATGACAAAACAATTCCAAAAATTTAGGTGTCTCATAAGGGGAAATGCCGAGAAAAAGAGAATTAGAGAAAGTGAAAAGAAAGAATTAATAAATATAATTCATTGACAAAAAAAATAATAGGGATAGTAGTAAGGTTAGTTCTTTTTTTACTGATGCTTTTTTTTCTTTGGTTAACCATTGGTCGAGAGGCTATTTTGCTAGTGTTAAATGGTTCTTTCTTGAAATGTCGGCGTTCCGTTGTAGCATTAATTCTGATTTTTCTCGTTCCGGTGGGGATTGGTTGGGTAATTTCAGGAGGGAGAATTTTCGGTTGGAAATTTAAAAATTTCGGGAATGAATTATTGGCTCATCTCTTTTTTTCATTTGTCCTTTTTGGGGCGTTTTGACTGCTATTTTCTATCTCTTATATAATTTATAAAAATTTTTAATAGGACCTTCCTAAATAGACCATGTTTTCGGCTGTCAGTTCACAAAACAAACATTTTTTTGAACTGAGTATTTTTTCTTTTTCAGAAAGGTTTAACTCTTTGATACACCTAATACTATATGAAGGCACCTTTTCTTTTATTTTTATTTCGCAGTCCAAAGTATTACAAAAGGGAATCAAAAACAAACCTACAACTTTTTTCTGAATTATTTTTTCCAGTTCGGAAAAGTTATCTACTTGGTAAATGTGTTTATCTCGATAATCCACACTTTTTTGATAAAGGGTTTTTTGAAATTCAGCTCTTTCTCTGCTAATAACCCCAATAATTTTCCCTGCTTTTTCTCCTTTTTGGAAGGAATCGATAGGAATTTCATTTTTATTTTCTAACGCTTTTCGAACTTTTTCATTTTCGCCATGAATTTCGTTCAATTTCTCAATAAAATTTTTGTATATTACCAAAGTTTTTTTTTCAACTTCGCTGCTTTCTAAACTAATTGTAACTTTTCGCTCCACATTATCTCTTCTGACAAGGGTAATTTCATTTTTTTTCAATTCTTCCTTTCCTAATATTATTTTGAAGGGACAACCCTCTTTGTCGGCTTGGAGCACGTTTAAATTAACGCGAGAACTTTTATTATATAACTGACAACGATAATGGGGAGTTAGTGAATTGTATATTTCTTGATAATAATTAAATAATTCTTCGCTTTCTCCAATAATTATAAAGGCAATTTGAACCGGAGCAATATCAAAAGGCAAAATTATTCCTCAATTGTCGGCATGGGTTTTCACAATCGCACCGATAGCCCGAGTAGAAGTCCCCCACGAAGTAGAGTGCGGAAATTGAAATTGGTTGGTGTTGTTTTGATATTTAACTTCCATTAAGCGACAAAAATTATCGCCAAAATAATGGCTGGTGGCAAACTGTAAACATTGCCCGTCCGGTAATAAACATTCTACGGTGTAGGTTTCCAGTGCTCCGGCAAATCTTTCCCCAGCGGTTTTTTTGCCAACTATAACTCCCAAACAAAGGGTATTTTCAGCATAATCTTGATAATCGGCGAGAATATTTAAGGCCAATTGGCGGGCTTCTTTTTCGCTACTGTGTAAGGTATGTCCTTCCTGCCATAAAAATTCAGTATTGCGAAAAAAAGGGGTGGTGTTTTTTTCGGCTCGGAAAGCCGAACACCACTGATTATATAATAGTGGTAATTGTTGATAACTTTGGAGAATTTGTTGGTATCAGTGATAAAACAAAACCTCACTGGTGGGTCTTAAAACTAAGGGGTTTTCAATTTTTTTTTCACCAATTCTTTCGATATAAAAGCACTCCGGGCTAAATCCGGCGATATGTTTTTTTTCTTTTTCTAATAAATCAAGCGGAATAAGGGTTGGCAAAAGAACATTTTGCACCCCCCGAAGCAAAAATTTTTTATCCAAAGCATTTTGGATATTTTTTCAGAGAGCATAACCGCAGGGCGGTAAGATAAAACTTCCTTTGGTTGTCCCATAAAAAAATAATCCTCCTTCCCTGAGTAATTTGCTATACTTGTCCTCTTTTTCCATAAAATTTAAGTTTTGTTTTTCTAAATATCCTCTCCCTCATCGGGGTAGTTTCTTCGAGGAGGAATATTGCGTTTGTTGCGTTCATTATTTTCTCGGTCATTAACTCGATTTTGGAGAGTTCTTCGTAAATCTTCTTTGAAAACCTGAGCGTCAAGCATAATTTTAGATTTATTTTCCTTAACTTTAATTGCCAAAGTCTCCGTAATTGCCTTTTGTAAGTCTCGGAAAGAAAAACCTTCTTTTTTAGGTCTAAATTCGGCTTGGATTTCTTGAACGAATTGATAAACATCAGTTCAAAAATTTTTGTTTCATTCCACTTTTCATTTTTTTTCTTTTCAATTATCTTCCATTACTTTTTGAAGATAATCCACCATTTTTTTGGTTTCTTCCTTAGTGGGATAGTTAACGTAAATTCGGCGACCTAACCGACCGGGTCGCACCAAGCCTTCATTTAGGACTTCGGGGTTATTAGTAGTGCCGATTACGATAATATTTAAGTTTTCGCGATTTATTTCGTCAAAAATTTTTAACAAACCATCTACTTCGACTTTTGATGAACTATTAGCACCGGAAAGGTCTTTGGTTCCCACTGAGTCAATTTCCTCAATAATAATTGCGATTGGTTTAGTTTCCCCTCGAACCGCATTTAATTTTAATAATTCTTTTGCCTCTTTGAAAACTTTTTGCTGTTTTTCAATACTGGAACCGACTCAGATTTGTGATTCGAAATGAGCGAAAACAAAACCGGAAGTTTCATTATGACCAAACTCTTCGGCGAAAAAACTTTTTCCGGTGCCGGGTGGACCACAAAATAGGACATGCTTATCAAGTTCTTGTTTTTTGCTTAGATACTTTGGCAAAAGTTTAAAGCAGTTAATTCAAATTTTTACTTCTCGATTGGCATCTTTTTGAACGATTAATTCGTCCACCCAATTCTTATTTTGCCGAGCTGGGTCAGGCTTCACAAATGTACTGGTTTGCCCGCGAACATCATCATTACCGCCTCTTCCTCCACCTGTTCCTACTGTTCTTATCTCTTCAAGGGCAATCATTTTTTTCAAACAGGAGAGCAGTTCAGGGTGAATTGTTGCATTGGTTGCTATCTTGTGAATTCTCCTAATCTCATTACTGGTGCTGTAATTAACAGTGAAAATAAGCAATGAACTGAGAAGAAAACTCCCGAAAATTAAATAATGAAGTTCATATTTTTTTCAGTGACTTTTTTCCTGAGGTGGTATATTGTTTTCCTTTCCCAGTTGGTTAACATTAATGTCTAGATTCATATTTTATTATTTATATTATTAGTATATTTTATGCTTTTGTATTAGTGTAAAACTTGCTACCGCTTAATTGTTTTTCTAACTCTTGGTAATAATCCGTTTCTTCTTTTTTAGTTAGAGGGCAAACCACTAAGGCTTTTCAAAAAGATTTTTCTTGCTCTATTATTAGTTCTAGTTTATTTTCCTCGATAAAATTTTTTATTTTAACTATTTCCTTTGGTTCGGAAGAAACTAATTCTTTTTCTTTTTCCTCATAGGTTATTTTTTCTCAAATTTCGCTTGGTAGATAAGTCAGTAAATATTCTTCTAAATTATTATTACTTTCTTTTAGGTTAATTTTTAAGCTATATAATGGTTGGAAATAATTAGAAAGCAGAGAGAGAGGGAGCATTTTCAAATTTAATTTTTTAGTTAAATCAGTAGTAATATCCTTATTATTCTCTAAATAAATCAAAATCCCATACGGAGCCTGATAAAGAACCCGCGAAGAATAATTTTGTCCTTTCTCATTTTTAATTTTTTCTCAAATCTGATAAACTTTTTCTTTGGGAAATTTATTCTCTCGGGCAATACTTAAAGACTTTTCGTTGACTTGGTGCTCTTCTCGAATAATGTTTTCGATTTTTTTGCGTAATTTGAGAAAAAGTTGACTGCGGGCATTATCTTGCCGGTCTTTGCGATATTTAATGTTGGAGGAGTGAGAATGACCTGCCATGGTGATTATTATTTAGGAAAAATTATGTTCGTTTTTTTTTTTTTTTTGCGGATTGGTTGTAGAGCCAAAATAAAGCAAAAGTAATAATGATTAGCAGCATACAGAGAAATAATAAAAATGACAACCAGTCTTTTTTATCGTTGTTGGAAAGAGAAGGTTTTGGCAAATGATTAGGGTTGTCAATGGAGGAAAATCAACTATAATCGCAGAATTCATTTTTTAGGTTAAAAGGAAGAATAACAAGTTTTTTTTGATTGTTTTCTAATTCAATTTTAGGACTCAGTTCCGGAATTTTTTCTGAAAAATAAACATTTACTATTTTTTCTGGGCGAAAATTATCAAAAATTATTTGGCAAAAATCATCTACAAATCCAAAAAAAAATTTACCGACACAGAAATCAAGTTGGTTAATCTCAATTTTCCCACCGATATTTATCGGTTTTATTTTTACTGTTAATCTTCCTCTTTGTTGGTCTCATTTTGACCCATTTTTGATGGGGCTTACGGTTAGAGAATTGCCAGCGAAGGAAAATTTTTCAATTCTTCTATATTGTCAACCCGGAAAAGTTATTTTTTTTTCTGTGTCATTAATTCTACTATTATCTATTCCTTCCCATCATCATATTTCCCACACATAATTCTTTTTTGCGTCTCCATAACCCGAGCCTATAAATTCAAGATAACCATCAGTATAAATAACCAACTGCGAATATTCTTTCCCTCGGTAATCAAAAGGTTTGGTGGTAATTAGGTATTTACGTAGATAATAAGTGCCAGTTTCCTCATCCTGGATTTTTTGTCCTGGATTTTGAATTTCGAAAGGAGTTTCTTGAAGGTGAAAGTCCTCGATAATGAACTGAATTTTTATTTTTTCCATGTTCTACATTAGGAAAATATTTCCCAGTTTATCGTTTGGAGTATTGTTCTTTTTTACGGGCTTTCTTAAAACCAATTTTCTTTCTTTCTACTCGGCGAGCATCACGGGTTAGAAGGGAAAAACTTTTCAAAGTTATTCTATATTCCGGTGAAACTTTTAACAAAGCCCGTGCTACACCTAACCTAATTGCTTCGGCTTGGCTGTGAAAACCGCTCCCGCTTACTCTTACCACTAAATCATAATCATTTTCTTTGTTAAATAATTTAAGCGGTTGACAAATATCTTTACAGAGGGAAGGTTCCATATAAAAATAATCTTTTAAATCCTTTTCTTTGCCATTTTTGGTTCTAACTTGGGCTAATCCATTGCCTTCTTTTAGATAAACCCGAGCGGTGGCTTCTTTCCGCCGACCTATTCCAATAAAATAATTCTTATCCATATTTATAATTTATTTAATTTTGGGGGAGATAATTAACCTCAATTTTAGCCTCTTTTTCAGAAAGTAATTGATTTTCTTGTAAATATTCTAAATGCTTTTGTAAATTATTTATTTCTTGCTGTTGGTTTAGAATAATTTCTATTTCAGAGTGGTATTCAGATAAAATTTCTTTTAGTTCAGAAAAATTATCTGAACTAGATTTTTCAGTAAGCAGTTTTTCAAATAAATATTTTTCAGACTTGCTTAATTTATTTTTAAAACTATTAATTGCTTCGGCTAATTCAGTTTTTTTATTAGGGATTTGAATAGTTAAATCCCTAATTTTTAAGTCGGTGATTTCAGTTTCTAAATTAGGATTATTCACCGGTAAGGGGAATAATATTTGCTTAATTTTCTCTAAACTCTTTTGGTTTTCCTTTGCTTGGGGAAGGCGAAATAAATTAGTAAGATTATTATATTCTAGTTTATTGAACGGAATATTTTGGTAAACTGTTTCTAGAAAATTAATAGAGTGAGCGGGAGCATTTTCTCCTTGGTGTCAGTAATAGGTTTCTTTACCTCCCCAGGCAAGCAAACTCCCGATTATTATATGTTTAATTTTGCTTTTCCAAGTTTGCGCTGCTTTAACTTTCTTTGCCTGCTTTTTCAAATCATTAAAACTAATATTCCTAATATCACTATTACTGGGATAAAGTATGGTGGCTAAGTCCCGTAATTGGGACTGAAAATTAGTTTTAGTCTGATTATGCTGTTGCTGTTCTTGGGCTAATTCAGTTTCTAAGCGAGTTTTGGTTTGCTCTAAAAGATTTAGTTTATTTTCTAGGCGAGTAATTTTAGCGGTTTTGTCGGCTTCTTGGGTTTTCGCGGTTTGGAGTTCAGTTTGGGTTTGGGTGATTTTATTTTCTAATTCAGTAATTAATTGGGCTTTATTTTGGTATTTTTCTTTTCAGGCTCTTGCTACTCTATGCGGATTGTCTAATTTTCAGGCTTCCAAATCATAATCAAAAGGGCGAAGTTGGTCTTGAATAGCGGAGCATTTGGCATTGGTGCCATTAGGGGAGCATTGGATATATAAATAACGTCCTCATTTGGTTCTTTGGGTGAATCATTCTGGTAAATATTCTAATCCTTCTTTTACATCGGTGGCTTCAATACAAATAACAGTTAGTCTAACTAAGTTTTGGAAAGATTTGAGGGAGCCGTAGAATTGGTTGCGTTTGCCTTTTCTTAAAACTTCTTCCATGGTTCCTATACACAAAGTTATTAAATTGGTAAACTTGCTAAAAAAGGCAATGTCAGTGGGTTGGATATTGTTGTTGAAAATCCCTACTGATTCCAACTTTTCCAGATTAGGTAATTGGTTTAGGAAGTCGACAGAGGTAAGGTTGTTATCGGAGCAAGAAAGTCAAACTAAATTAGCACAACTGCTTAAATCTATGGAGATTAATTCATTACCTCGGCAATCTAAACGACTTAAATCAGCCAAACCACTCACATTTAAATTAGTTAAGGGAGTTTTTAAACCCTTAGTTCCATTAATATTCACTTTAATCAAGTTCACAAACTCCCTTAAATCTAATCCCCCTCCCTCTAATTCAAAATTTTCATCTTCTTCTTTCTCTTTTTTAAAAATATCTATCAAATCAATCTCTTTAACTCCCTCTTTATCTTCCTTAGTGGGATACTGCTGATTTAAATATTCTTGTAAAGTTACCATAATATTAATTATTATATGTTTTATACCTTTTTTTCTCAGAGATGTTTGCTAATGGTTTTATTCTCCTAGTCTTTTTAATTTAAAATTAATTATACTTCTCCGCAATTTAAGGATATGGAAACTAAGTTATTAATTACAGACATTAAAAAAAAAATTGAGGAAAAAGAAAAGGAAATCCGAGAAGTTTGGGAAAAAATTAGAAAAGAAAAAGAGGGACCGAAAGAAGAAATTATTGAAGAGTTGAAAGGGATTAAACGCACTACCGGTCAGCATCCCGGCGGATTATTAATTACTTTGCCTGAAACCGACATTCAAAAATATACTCCTTTAAATTATCCGGCCGATAATCGGCAATCGGAATGAATGACTACCCATTTTGAATATAGTTTTTTATCTGAAATATTTTTAAAAGTTGATATTTTGGGACATGACGAACCCACTATATTACAAAAATTATTTCAATTGACCGGAGTTGACCCGGTTCAAATATCTTTTCGGAATGAAAAAATAATGCAACTTTTCACTCAGGCTGATACTTTGGGAATACCCGAATTTGGCACTGATTTTGTCAAAAGAAATCTGCTAACTCCTTTGAAACCAACTAAATTTTCGCATTTAGTCCAAATTTCCGGTTTTTCTCACGGAACTAATGTTTGAACTCAAAACCAACAAACTATTTACAAAAATGGTGATTTGGCCTTAGGTCAATTAATCGCTTGTCGAGAAGATATTTGAAACTTTTTGGTTTCATGGGGAGTTGATAACCGAAAGGCTTTTATTGCTACCGAGTTCATTCGGAAAGGAAAGTGGGATAAATTAAGTGAAAGTATTAAACAAGAAATTAAGGATAAATTAAATGATAAAGAAGGGGAAATTTATTTTTCTATCCTCAGTAAAATAAAATATATTTTTCCTAAACCGCATGCCATAGCCTATACTATGACAGCATGACGAACCGCTTTTTACAAAGTTTATTATCCTCCCGAATTTTATTCGGTCTTATTAACTTACCACGCCACAGTTTACGATATTTGGCTAATGACTTTGGATTTAGAAACTATTAATTTTCGTTTAGAAAACTTGTTAAGTAATATTTCGGTTTATAAAAGTAATGAAAAAGAACTATTTTCAATTATTAAGGTTTTTGAGGAATTAAATAAGGAAGGGAAAAGAATGCAAAAAACTATCGGCAAAAATAAGTCCTTTTGGGAAGCGTGGGAGAGAATGAATATTGAAAAAGTTTTAGCCAAAATATATGAAAAGATAAATAATTCAGGGAATAAAAGTTTAATTGAAAATCTGCGAAAAAACGGAAAAACTTGAAAATTAACTGCCAAAGAAAAAGGTCTATTATTTACCCTAAAAGTGATTTTGGAAATGGAATTGAAAGAATTAAGTTTTTCGCGTGGATTAGATTTCAATAAGTCAGAAATCAGAGATTTTAAAATTGAAAACAATACTATTTATTTTCCGATTACTGCCATTACCGGGATTGGAGAAAAGTTGGCCGAAAAAATTATCACTTATCGGCAAGAAAAAGGGAAAATCGGAAGCAATTGAAAAGAGGAATTGACCGGCTTATTGAATGTTAACCATATTCAACAATTAGAGAATTTAGAAAAGTATAATTTGATAATTAATTTGTAAAATAACTTTAATAAATTACATGAAAAAAAAACTTCGTTCTAATCCGCTTCGTAAATATAACCGACTGTTTAAATTTTTATCTTTCGATTTAAGTTTTTCGGCTTGTGTTCTTATCACAGTAATTATTTTAATTTACTTAGTGGTGATGGCAGGGATATTTTACTTTTTGAAAGTCAAAGAAGGATGAAATGTTTTTTAAACTAAAATTATATGAAACAGTATAAAGTAATTGCCGAAGAACCAACTTCCAAAGGATACCGGTTCACCCAAATTGAAGGAAAAAAAAGAAAAATCTGAATTGATAAAAAAAAGCACTCTCTCGATATTGTTCCAAAAAATTTATACCTGATTGAAGCCGAACGAGATTTAGATTCAGAGAATATAAAAAATAATGGAAATATAAAATTAGAAACTTTTTCTTCAATTAAGCCGTTGTCTGAACCAGTTCCAAAAGAACCGAAAGTTAAAATTAAACCAACCGAAGAAAAAAATATTTATCGCTGGTATATTTTATCAGCACGGGGCGGAAGAGAAGAAAAAGTTATGAAGGACATTAGGCAAAAACTAGCCGAAAAAAAAGAAATGGAGCAGGAAGTTAATGATTTAAAAATAGCCAAAAGTGCCAGCAAGAAGAAAGTTATTAAGGGTTATATTCTCGGTCATTTTCACTTAACTCCGCAATTGGTAAGTTTTCTTTACAATATTCCGGGGGTAATTGGTTTTTTAAATCATGAAAAGAAAGATAAAAAGTTGCCGAGTTTTGTTTCCGAAAGAGTAATTGAAAATTTCTTCGCCAAAATACAAGAAAAAAAAGAAGTAAAAATAGCAGTTGGTGATGACTCTAAACTAAAAGTAGGGGATTTGGTAAGAATTACGGAAGGAATATTTGCGGGTGCGGATTATGAGGGTCGAATTGTCCATTTAGATGAAAAAAAACAGAAAGTTAAAATCGTTACTGAAAGTTCAGGTTGAGAAATTTCCGATGTGCCAATGAAAGTTTGTCAAAAAATTTTAAGTTAAATTTAAAGCAAATAAGGGTATGAATAAATGCGATAGTTGTGGCATCCAAGAGAGAGTTTGTTGAATTAATTATAGTAAGTCAGTTAAACGAAAAAGAAATTGAGAATCGGAATTCCTAGCCAAAAAAAGGGTAGTTAAAGATAATGATTTCCGGTTTTGTTCTCCGTGCGAAACAGAGAAACAGAAGTTAAGGAATTCCAAGCCGCGGAGGTAGTCAGAGAGTTGAACCAAAAAAATTTAACCGATACTGAATGTTTCCCTCCCAACTATTTGAAGCCAAGTAATTTTACTGCCGAGGGTGCTTGGAAAGTTCAAAAGGCCCTCACCGAAAATATTAAACGGCATAGTGAAGAGTGAAAAATTATCCAAACCAAACTTTTAAATGGCGAACGGGAATATTACCATGATTGAAACGGCGATTACAGAAATAGCGAATTAGAAATATTAGTCCACCAGTCTGCCAAAATAGAATACGGAGAAGACAATTTCCTAAAAAGAGAGGATAATAAAATGTATCTTGAAGAATATTTTCCCTCCGAACAGTGAACTGAAATCAAAAAATCCTTAAAAGAGGCAGAAGAAAACAAAAAAGAGCAATCGAAACCAAGCATATTATCACTCGGAGCAACCTTAACAATTATTATAATAATTCTGGTAATAGTTTCAATAACTTTATACTCAACTGTTAAAAAAAAGAAATTAAAAAGTTAAAATCCTAATTAGTCCTTCGGTTGGGGTCAATAGTTGTCAAAAAATTTTAGGTTAAAATTCTAATTGTTTAATAAAATTAATAATTCTTAATAGTAGTTCAAAATCTTGCTTAGAAAAGTTTTAAGTTGAAACCGAATTATAAAAATTTTTCTGATAATTTAATATTTTCAGCATTTAACAAAATCCAAGACCAGAATAGAGTTAAAAATTTCGTATTTTTATAATTTAGTTTATTGGTTCATTGAAAACTGGAATTTCTGGTATCGACTATTCAAATGATTTCCGAGTTCATTAATATTTATTCTTTTCTCTTCTTGTTTCATGGTATCGCGGTGGCGGAGAGTAACCGTATTATAATTAGGGTTGGGTTTATCGGCGGAAAATTCTTCGACTGTTAATGCGTCAATGGTTAGACAATAATAAGTGCCGATAGCATCTTGGCGTCGATAACTTTTGCCGATATCACCTTCCTCGTAAGCCACCGAAAAACTGCCAAATTTCAGCAACTCCGAATACACTTCTCGGGAGCGATTTTTTATTTTTTCTCGGTAATTTTTGTTTGCTAATCAAGGAATAATAGCCACAAAATAAGGGGCTAATAAAGGAGGTAATTTTAAAATTTGCCGTTTTTCTAGTCTGCTATGGCGAGAGTTTTCCACTTCTTCCTCCTGATAACTATCTTCTAAAATTGCTAACATTAATCTTTCCACTCCGAATGAAACCTCAATTACTTCGGGAATAACGCCATTAATACTAAGTTCTTTTTTGGAATGTTGGCTATGTTGAGACAAGTCGTAATTACCGCGGTGGCTATTACTGCATAATTCTCCTCAACCGAAATGGTATTGAAAATAAAGGTCTTGGGTCTTTTTGGCATAATGGGGTATTTCTTCATTTTTCAGATTTAACGTTTTTATTTTTTCCTGGTCGTTGATAATAATTTTTTTCAGAAAGTTCCATGCTTTTTCCGTCCAATAACTCCACCACTTTTCGCCTTCCTCGCCTCGGCAAAAAAATTCTAATTCCATTTGTTCGAATTCGCGAGTGCGGAAAATGCCGCGGTGGAGGGTAATTTCATTGCGAAAACTTTTGCCAATTTGACCGATACCGAATGGTAATTGCCGACGGGTGCTTCTTTGAATGGCAGAAAAATTAACAAAAATGCCTTGACAAGTTTCCGGTCGCAAGTAGACCATATTTTCTTTTCCATCGGTTATTTCTAAATTGGTAGACAAAAGCAAATTAAATTGCCGGGGAGGGTGAAAATCATTCTTGCCACAATGAGAACAATTATTTTTCATTTGATAATTATTTTTATCCTCTTTTTCTAAAAAGTTAAGAAATTCATTAGTATCAATTAAATTATCTAACCGATATCTCTTTTGACAAACACGGCATTCTATTAACCAGTCATGAAAATTTTTTAAATGTCCGGAGGCTTCTAAAACTTGGGGATGAGTAATTATTTGACTATCAGCACCCACATTGTAAGCGTTAGAAGTAATAAAATATTTTCACCACAAATTTTTTAAATTCCTTTTTAGCTCAATTCCATACGGACCTAAATCCCAAGATTTAGCTAAACCACCATAAATTTCAGCATTAGGAATAATAAATCCATGTTCTTTAAAATAAACAGACAAATCTTTTTTCGGCATCTATAAATCTTATTTTAATATTTTAGTTTCCTTTTCCTGTTTAGAGGGGATTTTAGTTAGTAAAATACTAACAATTACAGCATTTTAAATTTTTTAAAAATACAAAACAAAGAAAATATTTATGGTAAAATAGAAATATAACGATAAAAATAGAGAAAAGGATATTAAGGAAAAAACTTTTTATTTCTTTTTAAAAAATAAGGATTAAGAGAAAAAATATAGGATAGTTGTTTTCGGTTTGTGAATTATTAACAATTTTCTTCCTAATGAAAATAAAATAACATAATTATTATGAAAAACATTAAAAAAAGTTCAATTAAAAATAGAGTCTTTGGCTTGTTTTTATTATTTTCTTTATTAGTTATTATTCCGGTCGGAATAACCATTTTAAGAAGCCAAAATTTTCAAGAAAAGAAAGCAAAACCAGCTGAAAAATCGAATGAAAAATCAGATAAAAATTTTCCTAAAAAAGAAAAAACTCCCTTGCTCGATAATCAAAAAAAACACTTTCTACCAAAAAAAAATCAGCCAGTTTCGGAACAAAAAAACAAAGACTTAATAAAACCAAATAAAGAAAAAAATCAGAGTATTTTATCCTTAACTAATGGTTTGTTTAATTCGGTTTGGAAATTTAGAGAAAACCCCGTACCAAAGAAACTCCCGACTCCCCTAGAACCAAAAGAAAAGGAAAACAAATTAGAGAGTGAAAGGTGAATGAAAGGGGATGATATATACCATTTCTATAATTCAATGGAGAAGGATAAGGAAATCCTTTTGCTTGACCCGCTTTATTTAGGAGATTTAGCCAACAAAAAAGGAGAAAGACGCCTTTCTTCAATCAATAGTTTAGTTAAAAAAAAATTAGCCAAAAATAAGTTGGTTTTTATGCCCGCCAACCACGGAAATATCCATTGGAGTTTATTTGTTTATGAAGGGGAAAATAATACTTTTCACTATTATGATTCAATGAATAATTTTAATTTTGCTTATTTTTCTCCTCTCGGCATGGAAATATTAAAAAAACTTCCTGCTTCTGCTTCGCTTAAATCAGAAAAAACTCCTCAACAACCCAACGGAAATGACTGCGGAGTATATGTAATGGTAATTACTGATTTTCTAGCCAAAAGATACCGAGATAATTCCTCCAAAATGAATTGAAAAATAAATAAAGAAGCCGAAGCAAAAATTCATAAATCGGTGCGGAAATTAAGGAAAAAAATGACTTAATTATTTTTCGAACTAGAATTATGGTTAAGTTAAAATGTTAAAATAAATATATAATTATGTTATACTACTATACAAATCCTAATTGAGATGCGGGGTGATTGGTCGCCGGCGGAATATTTTTATTGATACTTATTGGTTTGTGAATTTGAATGATGGTTTATGCCACTAAAAAGAAAGGCGTGGTTGGATTTTTGCTGGTATTTCTTTTAGGTATTATTGGATGAATTGTTGTCCTTTGTCTCCCGGCTGATAATGAAGCACAAGAGAGAGAGAGAGAGCAGATTTTCGTTGCGGAATTTGCTATATCAAATATCGAAGTGAATTATTGGGTGGAGAAACCGTTCGAGAAGGAAAAATATGTCGTTTCTGTTTAGAAAAAAAACAAAAGGAGAAATCCTAATCAGTAAATAATTTTAAAATTATATTATAGAACTCTTATGTTGGCAAGGTTAGAAAAAAATATAAAATAAAATAAAATAAATGGCACAGAAAACTAGTCCCTACGCCTTTCGTTTAGGTTATAATGAAGATTGGAATAACTACTTTTTTTTGAAAAGTAAGGAAAAAAGTTTCGATTGGTTAAAAAGAGATAAGTTAATTCGTGATTATTTTGCTTCTCTTTTCCCTGATACCGCCCAGTTGAAAGTTGAATACACTAGAAATGCCATTTTCATTTATCTTTATATCCCCGAAATTAATTTAGTATTGGGAGAAAGTAACGAAAAGTTAGACAAAATACTCAAAGACATTTATGCTCTAATTAATGATAGTAAAATTGCGGTTAAAATAAATTTAATTGAAGTAAAAAAAGTTTATGCCAACGCTCAGGCAATTGCTAATTTGATTGTCGGTCAATTAAAAAAGCGAGTTAGTTCCCGACAAATTTTTAGAAGCATAGAAAGAAATTTAAGCGAGGAAAGAGAGGTAAGAGGGTGAGCGATTCGGGTCAAAGGGTTAGTTGATGGTAATGAAATGGCTCAAAAAAAGAAAAATGTGCGGGGTCGAATGTCGCTCAACACCAAAGATAGTAATGTTAAAGAAGGGAATGCCAAAGCACTCCTGAGTCGGGGAGTAGTCGGAGTTAAAGTTTTGCTCTATAAAGGAAAGTTCTGAAAATCAAGTAAATAAAAAGTTATGTTAACACCTAAAAAAACCAAGTATCGTTATTCTCATATCGTAAAATATGAAGGACATGTCAAAGGAAACGGCAAAGTTGACTTTGGTGAATATGGTTTACAAGCCCAAGAGGGAATTTATATTAGTAATCGAGCCATCGAAGCGGCTCGGAAAGTTATCAGCCCTTATGTCAAAAAAACTGGTAAAATGTGAATTAGAGTTTTTCCCCACTTAGGAAAAACCAAAAAACCATTAGAAGTAAGAATGGGTTCTGGTAAAGGTTCGATAGACAGTTGAGTAGCAGTAGTTAAGGCCGGAACAGTAATTTTTGAAGTTCAAGGGATACCCAAAGAGACCGCTTACAAAGTTTTAAAACAAGTTAGTTATAAATTACCTAAAAACAATGGAGAAATCAAAGCCAAATATAAAATCGTCGAAAGAAATGAATAAAGAACTAAAAAAAGAAGTAAAAGTAAAGGAAAAAAAACCATTAACCAAAGAGGAATTATTATCTCAATATCGTTCCGCTCTAATGGTTCTCCGAATGAAAAGCAAAATGGGGCAATTGAGCCAAACCCACCAAATAAAACAATTAAAGAAAGAAGTTGCTCGTTTGCTTACCAAAAACTATTCACCGCCAGCAAAATCAAAATAAATAATATATGAATCAAAAATTTACCGGGACAATAATTCGCTACCAGAAACCAAATGCCAATCAAAAGATAAAAACGGCAACCGTAGAAGTAATTAGCACTAAATTACACCCTCGCTATCACAAACCAATTAAAACCAAAAATACTTATCAAGTTCATAATGAAGAATACGAGTTAAAAGTGGGAGATAGAGTGGTAATTAAAAGTTGCCGACCACGTTCTAAAACTAAAAGGTTTTTAGTGGTTGAAAAAATAGAACCGCAGAAGTGTTTATAGTATAAAATATTAATTATTATTACCTTATTCATTTTAACTGTCTGTTTTTTTGATAAAACTAAACTACAAAGTAATTAGATAAAGATAAAAGCGGAAATTAATTTTGCATACTGTTAAACGATAAAATAATAGTATCTTTCTTATGTTTTTGACAAGAAAAAAATAATCAAATATGTTACAAAACGAATCAATTTTATGAGTGGCAGATAACTCCGGAGCCAAAAAAATATTAGTAATCCGTTGTTTGGGTGGTTCTAACCGTCGATATAGTCGAATTGGGGATTTAGTAATTGCGACAGTCAAAAAAGTGGACCCTAGTTCCGAAAAAGTTCAAAGTGGGTTAATAAAAAAAGGTCAAATCGTAAAGGCATTGGTGGTTACTACTCGCAACTGTTTTCGGCGCCGAAATAATACTTGAATAAAATTTAGTAAAAATTATGCAGTGGTAGTTGAAAGGAAAGAAGAGAAAAAATGATTACCATTTGCAGTTACTCGGATTTTTGTTCCTTTGTTGGCGGAATTTGACCAATGGGGTTATAAAAAAATGCTTTCTTTGGCACCAGAAATTTTGTAAAAATTAGCACTAGAATTAGCAATTCAGTTCCTCGGCAAGGTTTATAATTACTTTCAATTAAAATAAACTATATGAAAAAAAAAATACTTATTAACCAAATTACTTATCATTGTATCTCTTGCGACCAAGAATATCAAACTTTTTCCATGTCTGCTAAAAATACTCAAATACCCAATTGTGGAAACTGTAATCCCTTTTATACTGGCACTTCCGGGGGGGATATTAGAGTAGGAGCGGTGGAAAAATATCGTCAACGAGCAAATAAAGTTAAAGGACTTAAAAATACTAAAAATAATTTAAGGACTTAAAAATACTAAAAATAATTTAAGGTTGATAAAAAAGTCCGGAGATAAAGAAATTGAAAAATTATTCCAAAAAGAATTGGTAACTAATTTTCAGAAAATAGTCCAAGTGGCTTGGCGGAAGTTAAAAATATAAAAGACCAACAATTAAAATCAATTCTGGGAGAAATATATCAGTGGGAGTAAATTACCCCTGAGTTAAAGATTATTAGCAAAATAGTTAACAAAAAAAGAAATATTGCTCCTAAAATTGCTTTAAAATTAAGTTTATATGTTTTCTTCAACCAGTCTAGTTCTGATTAAATTGTCAACCATATTATTTAAAAGAAATTAAAAAGACCAATCACCTTCATTAAAAAATTAAAACCAAATAAAAAATAAAATGACAATAGATTTAAATTATCTTAATTTAGAAAAATTAAATAAACTTTGAGAAAATAACAAATATAAAGGGTTCGGGAATTTTAAAAAACTTCCATGCCGAGAGGTGGTTTGTTTATTCATTAAACAAAAAATCGAAAAGTTAGAAGCAGACGAAAGCGGAGATTTTAAAGGTATAAGTGCTAATATAGTGGAAATTAGAAATCGCTGAGGGTTTAATAAAGGTCTAGAAAAAGGTTTGAAGGCAGGAAAATGTAAACTTCCAGAAGAAGAAAGGGAGAAATATCGAAACATTTTTAAAAAGGTGGGCGAAGATAATTATGAATCGGCAGACGAAGGAGAGGGATTAAAAAAGAAAATGATTGGTGATGAATACACAGAAAATGATGGCGGTAAATTGCGATATGAACGGTTATTTGGTTTTACCAATAAATTAATTGCGATAATTGAACTGGAAAAATTTTTGCTAAAAGCGGAGAAACTATTTAAGGGAAAAGGAACTTCGGAAGAGGATTTAGCCCGAGATTTAAAAAAAATTAGAGAGATTGAAACTGATTTGGCGGAGTTTGCTAAACCGGAACAAGAAGTAGACGAATATATTCGAAAAGTTAGAGTTCTATCTCGACCCAATACTGATAATAAAACTTATTCTGAGGAAATCCAACGCTGTTTAAACCAGTTAAACCACCAGAAAGAAGAAACAGAAAAAGAAATTGAGAGAGAGCAGGAGCGTGAGAAAATTCTAATTCTAGAAAAAATCAAAGCAGCAAAGGAGTATTCGGAACTAGAAAGTGCGGATTTATCGGAGGCGGAAATTGACCGGAGACTTAATGGGAATTGTGGAATAGTTATCAATGGTTTAAAAATATTTTGTGATGCTAAAAAAGAATTGTTAAAATATGGATTTTTAGATACAGTTGGGAATTGTAATAAAGTCCAACGAAGTTTCAAAGAAAAATTTTCAGATTTTTTTAAAAGAACAAGAGTGAGAGTTTGCGGAAACCAACTTTGATTTGAGTTTATTTTTTTAGGAGTTGAACATAGTGAATTGGTTGAAATCAGAAAAATAGTCCAAAATACAGTTAACCAATTAGTAGCCGATTATAAAACTTTTTTTAAAAAGCATTCGGATATTCCCCAACCGCACCGAAAATATTGGGTAAATTCTGGTCTTTCTCCTAAAATCCCAGAGGGTTCTTTGGTTCGTGAATCTGAAATAGAAATAGCCTATAAAAAAGGTTGACAAAATCTAGGTAAATTAGTTGAGAAGGGAGAAATAAATTTACGAGAAGGAGAAAGGGGAGGAATGTTTGATTGAAAATGGCAAGGAGAAGAGTGACTGCATGGTCTTTTTTTCTTTCAAACTGACCGCGAGAAGACGGAGAAAATTGCGAAAAAAATAACTGAAATTCCCGGTCTAAGCGAAACCGAATTACAGATTGATTATGACAATGCTCGTTTGGATGAATTGAAGCGAACGGAGAGAGATAATATTCCCAACCAAGCCATTGAAAAATTACAGGAAGTGGTGGAAAATCAGTTAGCGGGAGACTGAGAAGCGTTTTTCAATGGCAAAGGTCGTCTAACCGACGATGCAAAAAAAGCCTGGAAAGGTAGTGGATTAAGTGCGTGGAGAGAACCTAAAAAAACGTGAGAATTAGGAAATTTCCGAGATAGCGAATGTGATAAAGCAGTGAAAAATGGTTGAGATGACATTAGTGAAAATGTACGTGGGGAGGATAATACAACTGAAACCTATCAAAAACTTGATGGAAAAGGAATATACCAATATACTAAAAAAACTGAGGCTGGTGAAATAATTGGAGAAAGTGTCCAGGTGGATTTACTGAACCATAATAAAGAGTTAGTTGACTTGTATCTGAAAATCTGACAAGAAATTAAGGAAATTAAGGAAATTAAGGAAATTAAGGAAAAAATCGAGGGTAGAATTTCTTATTTAAACAATAAACTAAGAAATAATAAAAATAAATTCCCTAAAAAAATAACAATTGAAAATTTAAACACAGAAAAAAACAAGAAAATTATTGAACTTTTAAAGGAAATGCTTTTCCAAGAAATTGATGACCGTTGGGAAAATTCAAAAGAGCGTATTGGCGAATTAACTAAAAAAGAGGTTCTGGGTGATAATTGAGAAAAGAAAATTAATGATATTAAGCATACTGAGTTTTGTGAAATTAAATCCAAAAGGACATTTTTTGATTCATCAAAAGCATGAAACCGATTTAGAAATGAAGGAAAAGAAATTGGAGAGAAAATTAACGAGAAAGGTAGAGAATATCATAATAAATTAGTCCAAAAAATTGTTGGGGGTCAAATTGATACTCTTCCTTCATTTTATTCTAGTAAAAAAGAATATAAAGAACAAGAAGAAGAACTAAAAAAATTATTGGATTTACAAAAAGTTATAAAAGATGCAAAAGAAGTCGAGGATAACCTTAAAAATCATTCTAATGAAGTCATTGGAGAACAAATTAAAAAACTAAAACAATTTGAAGAATACAAAGCGGAAAAAAGACCAAAACACCTAAAATATCACTTTGCTTTTGCCTGAAATACTTGAAACAAAGAATCCGGAAATGAAGCCCGAAACCTTTTAAAAAATTTAGATAACTGACTAATAAAAGCTCCGCAGGAACTTCAAAAAGCAATTGAAGAAAAAGTATCATTAGGAATGTTTGGTGGTCGGTTTAGTGATAGCAAAAAAATCAAAGAAAAAATTCAAACAATTTTACATGCTCTCCAAGATTTAATTCCCCAAGATAATAATTCAGATAGAAACACTTCCATAACCGGAAATGATTTATCTCCTGCTCAAATTAATGCTTATATCCTTAATAAAGGTGAAGCCGATAAGAAAGAACTAGAACTCTTAAAAATGGAGGCGAATTTTGTCGATGGAAAGGGAAATGAATGAGGATTTGGACTTTCTGAAAACGAGATAAAAGAAATTACAGAAAAGGTTGACAGTAAGCAAAAATTAATAGAAATTCAAGAAAAAATTCGTCTCGCTCATGCTTCCTGAGATACTTTTTTCCAAAATCACGAAATTAAAAAAACAGACCGAGATACTTGGAAAGCCAAATATCCGAATGCTGATGGACACCAACAAGCCGAGCAAGAACTACGGGAAACAGAACTAGCGGGGCGAAAAGCAGAGGTAGCGGTAATGAGTTATGAAGCGACTCACAATGCCCTAACAGTGGCTCAAAAAGACCTAAATGAACTTAAAACCGGAACCAAACCAACCAGTTATAAAAATAAGTGAAAGTTAGAAATATGAATTAAAGCATTAGAGGAAGGAGAAAAGTCAAAAGATAAAAAAGCGGAAGAACAAGAGGAAAGAAAAAGCGAAACAGAATCCAAATTAGCTGACTGAAACAAAATTAAACCTGAATTCACTCTGGAATTGATTAGGGAATGAGAGGATAATGGTTTTAACTATGATAAAACAAAAGAATGAATTGATACCGGTTTAAATGTTTCGGATGCTGAATTAGTTAATTGATTAGTTAGTGTTAAAAAGGATAATTATGCTGACTCAATATGAGTGATAAACCATGCCAACATTGAGGAATTAAGAGCAGAATTTAGGGAAACAAAACTTTCTGACCGGGAAATATTGGAAGAAATCAAAAACCAAATTAAAAGTAAAATTGATTTTATTAAATTAAACTTACCTATTTCTTTCTCAGAAAAATTAGTCGGCAAAAGATTTACCGAACTGAAAAAAATAAGTGAGAAGGGGCAAGGTTTAGTTCAAAAATTAAAGGATGCCGGAGAACTGCCTGATTTAAGCGAAGGCGAAAAAATTGCTAACCTAGTCAAAAATGGCACAGAAGAACCTGGCACAGCAGATACCGAATTTGTAGATAAAAAAACCGCCTTATTAAAATTTGCCAAAGAACACTATATCAAAAAAGTTGAAGATTTGGGAGGTTTCACCGACTCACAAATTAACGGTGCTTACTCCGAGGAAGAAGGATATAATTGGAGAGACAATATTGAGAAAGGAGAGAACATTCCTAATTTAGTAGTTTATGCCGAGGACTTGATTTCAAAAATCAAGGAAAAACTATTAAAAAAAACTACTGAGGAAAAAGATGAACTTTTTGATGAAGAAGATAATTTTGGTTCAGAGTTAGAATTAAACTTAGAAACAGGTTGAAGTAGGGGGATAGCAATCCGCCTTTCCGGTCCGGTTATTTTTAGTGAGGATAAAATTACTTTTAATTTCAAGGGTCAACCCTATACTAGCCTTTTTCCCGAAGCGTTGGTTGAAGGTATTAAAAATACTAAATCATTAGTAATTAATTTTGATAAAACAGAGGAGGAACAAGAAAATGAGTGGGAAAAACAGAAGGAAAGTCTCAAAAATTCTGCCGCCGGAGATATAGTAAAAATAAAAATTGATGAAAATGATGAGTTAGAAAATATTTCGGTCAAGGAAACAATATTTAACCTAGCCAGTTATTATGATTATACAGAAATCGTTCTCCAAGGGAAAGAAAACAAACCGGAAAAGGATAAGTGTGAATTAATAAATTATTCTTTAAAGTTTTTACCTAGCGGTGGTAGAGTTGAGGAAAATAAAATTACCTTTGAATTTGAAAGAAGTTCGATAATAGCCGAAGGGTTAACTTTTGATTTTAGTGGGGTTAACCAATTAGTAATTAATTTTGATGAAAAAGATGAAATTTATGGGTCAATGCCTAGAATAAAATACAAAAAAGGCAAACTCGAATTAAAAAATTTTGTTGCGGGAGATACAGTTGAAATTGAGGGAACCGAAGCATTCAGTTCAGAGATTTCACTTAATGATTCGGAATTTAAAATTGGCTGATTAGGTTTTAGTAAAATCAAAATTATCAAAAAAGTAATTGAAGAGGAACGAAGAGAAGAAGAGGAGTATTATGAGGAGGAGAGCGAAAAAGACCGAGAAGAGAAGATAAAAAAAGAAGCGGAAAGGAAAAGATTAGGGGAGGAGTTTAACAAAATTTTAAATCAAATTGTAAAAACAACTGAATGTGAGAAATTGGATAACCCGGACTTCCAAGATACGGAAATTGACCGAAAACTTAATGGGTCTGATAATGCCGATGAAATTCAAGGTTTAAAAATACTGCGAGATGCCCAAAGAAAGTTATTAAAATATGGATTTTTAGATACAGTTGAGAATTGTAGAAAGGTTAACCAAGTTTTCTGAGATAAATTTCCAGAATCCTTACGAGACTCAGTTCCCGGAGAAACTTCCGAAAATAAATTGTGATGGCTTTATGTTGCGGTAGGTTGTAATAAAGGTTATGGGTCGAACCAAATTAAAATTTTAACCCAAAATACAGTTAGCCGATTAGTAGAAGATTATAAAAAATTTTTTGAAGATGAAAAACATTTTTTTATTAAACCCAAACACCGAAAATATTGGGTAAATTCCGGAATTTCCCCCCATAGTGTTTCAGTAGGCACTCCAACCGAACTCCAAAAAGTATATAATGAAAAAAAATGATTAAACCTAGGTGAATTAGTTGAGAAGGGAGAAATAAAATTAGTCGGAGATGGGACTTTTAATTGAAAATGGAGAAGCGGTGAAGAATTAACCGGACTTCAATTTATTACTACTAATCGTTTAGAAGTAATTAATATTGCGAAAAAAATAGACAAAATTTTAGGGTCGGGTGAGGAAGATTTAAATAAATATAATGATACTTTTTTCAGCGGTTTAAGAGAAAGAGGAGATATCCCCCTTCAAGTTATTGAAAAATTAGCCCAAGTGGTTAAAAACCAGTCAGGGCAAGACTGAAATAATTTTTTCAAGGATATAAATAAACTAAAAGCCAGAGTTAAGTTAACCAAAGAGGGAGAACAAGCCTGAAAAGCCAGTGAATTAAGTGCCAAAAAAATACCGAGAAAAGGCACTGTCGGTGTATTAAAAAAAATTTTTTACGAAGATAGCGAGTGCGATAAAGCATTAAAAAATGGTTGAGTTGATATCAGCAATAGCCCAACCGAGACCTATCAAAAACTCGGAAAAGGAATATACCAATATACTAAAAAAACTGAGGCTGGCAAGCCGATTGGCGAAGCGGTAGAGGTAAAATTACTGGAACATAAAAAAGAACAAATCGACTTTGCTCTGAAAATCTGACATTTGATTAAAGATGCTAAAAACGAGAAAGCGGCGGAAGAAATTGATAATAAAATTAAATCCTTGGAAAAAAATAAAGGTCTGTCACTTCCCAAAGAGATAGAAATCGAAGCATTAAAAGATAAAAGAAACCAATGATTTACCAAACTTTTAAAGCAAGTGGCATTAGAGGATGTTAATCAACAATGAGAAAGCATGAAAAAAAAAATGGGTAGTTTAACCCAAATTGATGTTCTAGGGGTTGAATGAAAAAAGAAAATTAGTGATATTGAACATACCAAGTTTTTAGATTCAAAAAAAGCTTTTTCTGAGAAAATAGCAAAAGAAGCAATTACGAGAGTAAAAAAAGAATTATTAGGTTTAATTAAAAGGCAAAATGAAAGATTTTTCCAAGACATTGTTCAGAAAATTGTCAAAAGCGAAATTAAGAATATTACAGCAATTCCTCCGGTTTATGCTAGTAGCAATAATCTCCGAAATCTATTAGATTTACAAAAAGTTATAAAGGCAGCCCAAGAAGCCGAGAAAAAAATCAGAGAACTTCCCGACTCTAACCTTCAAATCCAAATTGAGGGATTAAAAAAATACCAAGAGCACTATATCAAAAAAGTTGAAGAAAAAAATCCCCGAGACCCTCAATATCCTTTCGCTCAGGCCTGAGACACCTGAAATAACCACAGCGACCAAGAAGCCAATAATCTTTTTGAAAATTTAAAGGTTCAGCAAAAAGCCCGCCAAGATTTACAAACTAAGATTGAGAAAGGGATAAAGGAAAGTAGAAGTTTATCATTCCGGGATATTATTCCAATTGGTAAAAAAGATACTAATTTAACCAATATCCAAACAATTTTACACGCTCTCCAAACTTTAATACCGAAAGATAATAATCCCACTCCCTCTCCAACTGATAATGCTCCTGAGTACGGAAATAAAAAATTATCTCCCGCCCAAATTGCGGCTTATGCTTTCAACCAAGAAAAAGCTGATGCTCGTGAACTAGTCTTATTAAAAATGGAGGCGGTTTTTGTCGACCACGAAAAAGAACTATGGGGGTTTACCCTTTCTGAAAAAGAGAAGGGTGAAATAGAAGCAACAGGGGTTGACAAAAAGAAATTAATAGAAATTCAGAAAAATTTCCGTCTTGCCCGTGCCTCTTGGAAGACTTTTTTCCAAAATCACAAAATTGAAAAACCAGAAGACAAAAAAAAATGACAAGATAAATATAAAGACAACCCGGTCGAGGGACCTAATAAAGCCGAAGAAGTTTATAAAAATGCTCTGGCGAAAGATGCTGAGGGTAATGACTGAGAAACCAACCCAACTGACCCTACTTTTGAAACTAAAAGAAAAAAAATTATAGAAAAGATTTATTTTGCTCCAAATGAAAAAGAAATTAAAAATATTCAAAAGGAAGTAGCCTGAGAGTTATTTTTCGCAGTGCGGAATATTGAGGATGGAACACAAAAAAAGAATTGGAAAATTGTAGCAGGTTCCACTGCCGCAATTAAAAATGCCGAAATAATTTGGAATAATGGTTGGAGAGAAATCAAAGGGACAGCAGAAAAACCGCTAAATGAAAATCGTATGAGTGCTTTCGGACATGGATTTAGTAATGAGGTTAAACCACTTACTCACCGCCGAGAAGATGTTGATAAAGTTTTAGAATTATATTCCAAATTAAATGTAAGAAATGGTTCTATTACTAATTTAACTGACTTGCGAAATAATATTAACTTGAATAATTTAGGTTATGCTGAGGAATATGTTCCTAATGAGGTTAATTATGATAAAATTAGAGAATGGTGAAAAACCAAAGAAATAAACTTATTTAGAGTCGCCTTTGAAAGAAAAGCAGGAACAATTACAAATTATTCAAATCGGAGTGAGGAAGCCAAAAATGATTACTGCCGAGCATGTTTGGCTTTACCTAATTTAGCCTTAGCCAAAAATGGAGTTTCCGAGCGAGAAATAGTTGATAATGGTTGAGCCTTAACTGATATCAGACTTAACTCTTCCCATGTTGCTTATGTCGTTTATTCTGTTGGTATCCTTAATCCCAATACGGGAGAAATAGTTAATAACCTAAATATCAATCCCTACCAAGTTAAAAAACAAACCTTAGATTTAGCAAGAGATTTATTAATGGATATTAACAATAAAACTAGTTCTACCGAACTTTCTCCTTATCCTCGATTTGGTGAGATTACGGGTTTATTACCGGCCGAAGGTGGGCTTGACGAAACAGATTTGCCGGTGGGTTGACGAAGGAATGATATTGAAAAATTCTTAGAAAACAAATGAAAAGAATTAGATAAAGCAGATTTTATTAAGAAAGTAAGAGAGAAATGAGTTCCAGCCTCCCTCACTGATGATGAAATAATTTATAAATATCGTTCCTTTGGAATGCCTTTAAATAGAAATGTTGAATGAATAGCGAAAAATTTAGAAAATGGTTGAGACAATACAGAGGAATATAGGAGTATAGAGGACGGGGATGGAAATCTTGTTTTTTATGCCCAAATTGGTGAGAATGCTGAAAATGGATTTGACCCTAATACTATATCGCGAACCCAAGCATTAAAGGAAATTTGATATAAAGAGTTTCTTGCGGCTAATGCTGAGAAAGTGGTTTCGTTAGTCAAAAATGGAGTATTGGCATACTACCAAAATGGCATTCCGGCCGACCGGGCTCGTTTAGTTTACGAAAACGGCTGACAGGCTAACCAATTTACTTGAAACGGAACCGAAGCCATTATTGCCTCCTATATTTCGCCTACCAGCGGAGAAATTGAACCTAGTTTTGACGGAGTGAAAGTTGAGCGTGGCGAGTTAGAGAAAGTAAATGCGATAATTAGAGAAATCGAAGGGGCAACTCTTTCGGGTATAAAAAATAGAGAAGAGAGAAAAAATATTGAGCGTATAACTAAATATAATGAAGCAAAGGTGCCGAATAGTAAAAATCACACTTGAATTAAAAATCTTTTCGCCGCTAAAAAAAATGAATTAGAGCAAAAACAAAAAGAAGCCAAAGTTAAACCAGATATCACCGAAATTGAAAATGAGTTAAACCAAAAACCGGTTATTTTGGCTCGCGATTTAACTAATTCTAATTATCGGAATCAATTAATTAACTTAGCCGACCGAGACAGCGAGCGAAAAACCTACAAACAAACCGTAATAGCAGAAATTACTCAAAAAAGAAATGATAAATTAGCCCAAGTCCGCCAAATAATTGCTAACGCTCAAATTATTTTCGCTAAAACCAAGCCAACTAAGGTTCAATTAGAAAAAGCGGTTAATGATTTAAAAACATTGACCCAAGCAGCAGTAAATAGTGCTGAAAACTTGGTTTGGAAAGAAAAAGAAAGTGAAAACCAAAAATTATTAACTGATTTAGAAGGAAAATTAAGCAAATTTGTTCCACCCCGGCCAACCCCTCTCCCACTGCCCCAACCAGAAAATCTCCCTCCTCCTCCCACTCCTAATGCTCCTTTAACTCCGAAGCAAAAAGAAGTTTATGGTGAGGATTGAGAAAATTTAAAAGAAAATCAACGAAAAAGTCGCCAAGAAGTAGTGCAAAAATGGGAAGAAGTTAAACAAGAAATCCAACGTGAAAGTTGTTGTTCCTCCTGTCAAAAAATCTTTAAGTGAGATAAGAATTTAAATTACTCCTCCGCCAAGAAAAAAGCCTTAGCGGAAATTCAAGCCTGTCAAAAAGTTTGTGCTCTGCCCCAAAAACCTAAACTGGTAGTAAAACAAGAAGATTGACAAAAAGAAAGAAAAACCAAAATTCGAAATATTTATTCTTGTCCGCACTGTTGAGGAAAAATTGTATGAGACAAAAGCATTGATAATGTTGAATTAGCCCGAACCCAAGCCATTGCGGATTGAAATTTCCACCAGAGCGAGGAATGTCAGAAACCCGAAAACGAAAGAATAGTCGGGATTTACTTTTCTCCTAATCGAGGTGGCAATCGGCACGCTCCACTTAGTTATGCCGAAACCGTTAATCCAAGCAGTCTGAT
Source organism: Funneliformis geosporum (assembly GCA_946474995.1). NCBI lineage: Eukaryota > Fungi > Glomeromycota > Glomeromycetes > Glomerales > Glomeraceae > Funneliformis > Funneliformis geosporum. The sequence goes on from CAMKVN010000029.1 coordinate 28,126, forward strand.
ATTAGAAAAAGACAATCAAGGAGAAATCTATCAAGAGCACTCAGTTTCCAATATTGAACCGATTAATTGAACTCCTTGAATTGTCGGTGGTATATTTTTAGTAGGAGGAGTAATCTTGTTGAGTTGACTCTTTAACCGCAAAAACAAAGCCAGCAAAAAAGTTAAAAAATAATAAAAAAAAGATGATTTAGGTTAAGCCCGAAAGAATTTTTTATTTAAAATAACTTATATCTAAAAAAGTAATGGATACCTTAATCACTATAACCAAAAAAAGCAAAAGAGTAGGTCGTGGCATTGGCTCTGGCAGAGGAAAAACTGCCGGTCGCGGTCAAAAAGGACAAGGGGCTCGAAAAAGTCCTCATACTCGTCCTGGATTTGAAGGAGGACAAGTCCCTATTTTTCTCCGCTTTCCCAAGCGTGGTTTCAAAGGCAGAAAAAAATTAGGTCAAGTAATCAATTTAGAGAAATTAGAGCAAGACAAAGAAATAGTTAGCGGACAAGTCATAGATTTCAGAAAATCAAAGTCTCCAACCAAAATATTAGGAAGGGGGGAATTAACTAAAATATTGACTATCAAAGCCGCCGCTTTTTCACAGCAAGCCCAACAAAAAATAACTAAATTGGGCGGGAAAATTGAAATAACAACTAAATAATTTATGACAGACAGTAGCAAAGGGAGAAGAATTAAACAACGACGCTATACTTTTCTTTTCGCCTGTGTGGCTAGTCTGCTCGGACTGGCTTTTTATATTTTTGGACGGCATAAAATTCCCTTTCCGCACCAATGATTACCCAACATTAACAGCGAGAAGTCTATTCAAAGCACTAAATTATTTTTTTTAGGAATTAGCGTTCATTTACAAATCAGTTTTTTTTTAGGAATGTTTTTCATGTTGCTAAACACCGAAAAAATGGATCAAATTAAACTCCAAAAATGAAGGTTTTGAATTAGTAAAGGTTTAATTTTTGTAGTTTCTTTGCTGATGGGATTAATACATTATTGAAAGGCCTTAAAAGTAGGTGGAGAGGAAGGTAAAGTTTTATGAGGGCAGGTTTTTTTTTTATGTTTAATTATTACCGTAATTAATTGTTGTCTGATAGAATTGTTAATTCAATTAATGAACCAATATGGAATTTGTAATGCTTTTAATTTAATACTTTTCACTGAATTTTTACCTTACCAATGGATTCAAAAAGGAAATTGAAAATTTAGTGAATTGGCTTTATTATTCCTTATCACCATTTTTTTCATTTGGATAGTCAACTTGAAATGAGAAGCACCGGTGGAAACCAACACCCTTTACAACCACGATAGTAAACTGCTGAAAAAAAATAAGTCTAAATTAGGCTTTCGGTTAAGTTTCGGTTTCATGCCTTTTATTTATTTATCTACTTTCATTTCTTACATTTACACCCTAGTTTTAATGAAAAGGAGCGGAACGGATTGATTTAGTATTAATAGTCTAAGTTATAATTACGACCAATCTAACAACGTTAAGACTGCTAGTAGTCTAAAAGGAAAAGGTTTTTGAGAATCATTTTTGCATCTTGGCGACAGTTCTACCAACGAAAACAAGCGAATATTTAATTTTAAAAATATAAAAGAATGATTTAAGACCAACGGATGAATAATTATCGGGGTTCTCCTCTTTATTATTTTCCTTCGCTGACTTATCACCTGATTACAAATGCGAAAGGTTCAATGAGAAACCACTAAAATTAGTAAGAAATTAAGGGGTAGCGGTATTTATATTAACCAAGTTCCTCCCGGCACCTCTACTCGTAGTTTGCTAAAAAAAGTAATCAATAAATTAGTGCTTTTTTGAAATTTTATAGTTTTAGTATTTAACATTATTTTCGACAATGTTTTCAAAGACACGGCTTTAACTTTCGCTAGCTGATTTGGAGGGGTTAATATTGGAGTTGATTTAGTGCGGCAAATCCAAACCAAATACAAGTATGTCAAGGCTAATACTTAGAAGTTTTTTTATTGATTTTAATTCATTGGAAGGGAAATGTTAAAAAAGACTATTTATATTCTTAACCACCGGTTTTAGAGAAAAAATAAGAACCAAAGTCCGAAAAATTTTCTTAAATATTCCGGTGTAATCAAAACATCCCGAGAAAAATTTATCCTGAACTAAAATATTTTAAGTAAGCAAAAATTTGGTTTCTTATTAAATAAATAATGTTTTTCTAATGCCGTTTTTTATATTAACTAAAAAAGAGTTAAAATTTATACATGAATACCGAAGAAATAATTAAAAATAATAATTTAGATGCTTTGTTTTTCTTTTCCCCCGAAAATCGTTTTTGGTTAACTGACTTTCAATCCAGTTTAGGTTTTTTATTCATTATTGGGAAAGAAAAATATCTTTTGGTGGATGGTCGTTATATTACTGACGCTCAAAAGAAACTCAACCATAAGCAGGTAGAAATTAGGCTATGGAAAAGTTGAGCGGACATAAAAAATTTCGGGTCGGAAAAAAATATCCGAAGGCTCGGATTTGAGAAAGAATATATAACGGTGGCTCAATTGGAAAACTGAAAAAAAGAAACTCCTCAAATTGAATGAGTAGGAATAGAGACCAATAAAATAAGAATGGTTAAAACCAAAAAGGAAATCACCCGAATGAGTCAAGCCGCTCAAATTACCGACCGAGTTTATCAAAGAGTTTTAAAATTGGTTAAAATAGGAATGAGTGAAAAAGATTTGGCGAAATTAATTCATAGTTCTTTTGAAGAAATGGGAGCGGAGGGACTTTCTTTTGATACTATTGTGGTTTCGGGCAAAAATGGTGCTTTGCCTCACGGTCAGCCGAGCGATAAAATTATTAAAGAGGGAGAATTAATTACCGTTGATTTTGGTTGTAAATATCAAGGATACTGTTCGGATTTTACCCGCACTTTTGCGGTTGGAAAAGAAATTAATCCTAAATTAAAAGAGATTTACCAAATAGTTAAAGAAGCCCAGTGAAAAGGCATTCAAGCGGTTAAAGTCGGAATAAAATGTAGTGAAATCGACCAAATTGTTCGGAATTATATTCAACAAAAAGGTTTCGGAGAATATTTCATTCATTCTACCGGTCATGGTTTAGGAATTGAAGTTCATGAAGCACCTTCCGTTTCTTCACGGGACAATACCATACTTCAACCTGGCATGGTTATCACTATTGAACCGGGTATTTATATTCCGGATTTAGGAGGAGTAAGAATTGAGGACGACGTTTTGGTTACCAAAACCGGTTATGAATTACTGACTAAATCAACCCGAGAATTAATTTTTGTTTAACGAAAAACTATAAATCCGATTTTCCAAACCAACCAAAAAGCCTCAGAAAAAAATCTGCGAATTGCCCCTCTTTTGGAAAAGTAGCAAAAATTTAAAAGATTTAACTCTAATAGAGCGGATTTTTTTAACTAGTAGTTAATTAAAACTATATAAAATGAAATTAGAGAAATAGGGCGAGATTAAAACAGAAATTTCTCCTTGAAAATTAATAAATAAATATTATGTTAGGATATCAGCAATATTATCAAGTTTTAGGATTAACCTATGGGGGAACTTATACTAAAAAAGATATTGAAAATGCCTATAAAAGGCAATCTTTAAGATACCATTCTGATAAGGTTGTACAATGTGGAAATATAAGACCGGGTTCGTTGGCTCATGGTTGTGCCAAGAGCTTTAATGATGAGTATTGGTTTTGTAGCGAAAAACATAAAAAAATGTTTAACGAGGCAGAAGAAAGAATGAAAGAAATTAACCAAGCCTACTGCGCTTTAACCGGCAAAGGTAATTCGCCAGATTCAGGAGGAGGAGGAAACGAAACTCTAAATTGTAGTTATTGCCAAAGAAATTATTTTTTCAATCAAAGGTTTAACCAATTTAAATGTCTCCAAGGAGCATTCGATAGAAAAAAAACAGAATATTTTTGATTTTGCTCTGAAAAGTGCCATGGTTGGTTTTTTGTTTGTCATTTTTGCGGTCGGAAAACAGAGAAAGGAGAAAATGTTAAAAGTGGGAGCGGTTGAATATTAAAAGATTATTTACGTGGCACCGGTTATGCTTTTTGCTCTCCGGCTTGTCAGCAAAAGGCTCAAAAAGGAGGGAATGGCGGCAATCAGCCTAAATGCTTCCAATGCAATAGAGAATTTTGGCAAAAAAATAAAGAGGGGGGAATAAATTCTTTTTATCCTCCCGAGGCGGAAAATAAGCGCTTTTGTTCTTCGAAATGTATAGAAATATGAAGAGGAAACTTAAATTCGGTTCGAAAAGAAGCCATTACCGCTATTAATCAAGCCTTAGAAGTTAAGCCGAAAGTCCATAATAGGGAATTGGAACCAAGCAATCAAAAATGAGCCATTACTATCCAAAACGAGACTGAAAAGAAAAATATTGAATCAATTAAATTAACCCTTCTAGAAGATGTTAGAAAAAAAAGAATAGCCAAATCAGGGGAAAAAAATATTCGCGCTCTTTTAGAGTTAGCCAAGTCTAAACATGATTTTGAGGAATTACTTTTAATTATCAAACAACTCGAAGAATTAAGAGAAACCGAAGGTTATCAAGCCTGTCAAGCCGAAATCCAAGCCCAAGAAGAAAGATTGAAGAAGATGGACCCTCAAAAATATAATGAGAGAATTAATAGTTCATTTGAAGAGCAAATTAAAAGTTCTGGTTTAACCGAAGGAGAACTAAGTGCAGAAACCATAGCCACCATGGCGGAAGCCAAAAGAACCAATGAACCGCAAAAAGTCAAACTTGCCAAAGATTTAATTGCGGTTGATGGTAGTCTCAAATCTCTAAACCAACTGCTTAGCCAAGTTAACCAGGCTCAAACCAAGCCGGAAAAACAGAAAATCCTAAGCAAATTGTTAATTTTTATTAAAGAAAACATTTTCAATGAAAAGGCCTACCAAAAGAAAAGGGATGAAGTGGATAGAGTGGTTAATAAATTGGCAGAAGAAGTTCGGACTGAACCACCTTCTTCGGAAGATTTTCCTTATCTTCCTATCTGCCTAGGCTTAATGTTTATTTTAGTAGTGGGGATTAGCATTCTTTTAATCTGAAAAAAGAAACGGAAAATTTATTAGTTTAATTTCGGCTATCTAGGAATTTAGATTTTGAATTATTACTCTATGCGAAATTAATATTAAATTTCCGCTTCGGGAAACAAAATTACAATAGATTATTAACTTTGTTAACACTATACCACCTTTAATAATGAAAAAGTGGAAAATAATTTTCCACAAAGTAATATCCTTGATTTTCATTTCAACCCTCGCTATTTTAAGAGATTTAAGTCTTTAAAAATCGACATTTAATGGTGTAATACTATCCAAAATTGTTGGTGCGTAGAAACAAAAACATTTAGAAAAATTATTTTCCTTTTCGGCGGCGTTTAATTACTCTAAATCTTACCGCTAAAACTAGAAGAAAAACCAGCAAAAAACCGAAAATTAAAAGTAGTGGTAAAGTCGGAAAAGAGTTAGGTTTCCCTCCCTTGGAGGATTGGCGACTATCATTAATTTTATTTTGAATTGCTTGTTCCATTTTTTCGAAAAACTGAACCATTTCATCCCTTTTGACTAAGTTGGAGAGAAAAATTTCTCAATTTTCAGCATTTTTTCATAAATTTTTATCTAAATCATTAATTTTTACCGAACTGTTTTGAAGTAAAGTTTTAATTTTTTGTCGCGTAATTTGTTGGGCTTTTTGAGTATTTTCAGCATTAATGATTTCTTTTTTAACCTCCGAGGAAAGGGGCGGCAAATTATTTTTATCGGGCTCGGGGGGGTAGTTAGGATTTTTTTGTGGATTTTTATCGGGAATTGGTTGGTCTTTATCTGGTTTTTCCGGTTTTTTAGTGGGTTCTGGCTTTGGTTTGGGGGGCGGTGAATCAGGAGGATTATTATTTGGTGAAGTCGGTTTTGGTTTTTGTTTTGCTAATTCTTTTCTCATTTCCATTAATATTTTCCCTAATCAATTTTCCCCATTGCCATTTGCAACTCCTCAATATTCATCTTTTTTCCTTCTGGAAGTGGTGTCTTCTATCAATTTATCCTCGCCCGTAGCAATTAATTTATTTGCTAATTCTAGGTTCTTAAATTTCTCTCGAACTACAAACCGCATAACATTTAAACAATATTCTCCTTGTCCCTTACCTCAATCAGTTCTAAATCCCCATACCCTTTCTTGTCCGATTTCCCTTGCTCTATCCGGTGTAAGAGCATTAATAATTCGGTTAATATGATTTAGGTTAGGATTATTTTCAATGGTGAATTTTAAGGCTTGAAAAAGGTGTTCGCTAGTAGCAAAAGTAAAGGTAGTTAAACCGCTTATGTTTATCAATTGTGAATCTGATGCTATTTTTCCTTCTTTGGTAATCCTAGTTGGCAAAGAGGTAGTGATTGGATAACCAATTTCAAAATTAGTGAGCCAAAAATTTCCATCGCTCGGTTTATTAAATCTTATTTCTCTTATTCCTAACATAAGTTTTTATTTTTTTTGATTGTTCGATAATTCTTTTATTTCCTTTTTTATCTCTAATTTAATTTTAGTCTCTCCCAGTCGGATTTTGTTTTCTTTAATAAAAAGTTATATAGATTTTTGATTTTTTGATAAAGAATTAAGTTAACTAAAAAAAGAACTAATTACTTCCGCCATTGAAAATTAAGGGAAAAATTTTCACTACTTTACACAAAGATTATTAGTCAAACAAAACAACAATTTAATAGCGATAGCAAAACACTTGGCGGATTATTTATAATAAAATTAAAATATATGGTTCGTATCAGCAACAAAGAAATTCCGAGTAATAAAAATGTTCCGATTGGTTTGACAAGTATTTATGGTATTGGTCGAACTACTGCCGAACAAATAGTTAAAAATTGCGGTATTAACTTTCATACCAAGGTAAAAGAATTAAATGAAAATCAAATAAAAGATATTAGTCAAGAGATTAAGAAATATACCGTAGAAGAAAATTTAAAAGAACAAGTGTCAAAAATCATTGATAACCAAATTAAACTAGGAACTTATCATGGTCTCCGACGGGAAAGAAAATTACCTATTCGCGGTCAAAGAACTAGGCATAATGCTCGAACTGCCAAGGGACACAAACGACTAACCGTAGCCAATAAAAAGAAAGCCCCTACTCCGAAGTAATCTCGAAAAGATTTGTAGTAGAAGTATTTTTGATTTATGATAATTCGATTTTCTAATATCACAATTATTATCGCTGATTGAGTTATCATTGCTTCGGTTTTGGTAATTCCTGCTTTATATTTTTCTTATCAAGGTTCTAAAAAAGGTATTGCTAAATTCTTAATGTTGTGGTCTTTTTTTAATTTTTTATGACTTGTGATTTACATGTTTTTTAGCGGAGACCCCTTTGCTATTTTTGCCATATTTCACCTTTTAGCCTTCGGTTTGTTGTCCTTAATTTTTTATTGCTGATGAAATTTGGGAAGTGGTGAAAAAAAAAAAAAAAAACAGTAAAATTACTAAAATATATTAATATAGAATGGCAGGAGTAAAAAAAGGCTACCAAAAAGAAACCAAGGTTAAAAAAATTAAAAAAATTTCCGAAGGTCGGGGGATTATCCATGCTGGATTTAGTTATAACAATACTATTATTGATTTAAGCAAAGAGAATGGCGATATCCTAATGTGAAAAAGTGGCGGGAGTGTCGAACTGAGCAACAAAAAAAAGGTTAGCGGAACTAAGAAAGCAACTGTTCCAGTTGCCGAAAAAGTAGCAGAAGCGATAATTAAAGGAGCGAATGATTGAGGGGTTTCCAGTGTTAAATTACAAGTCCGAGGAATTGGCTCCGCTCGCAACCCCGTAATTGAAAAAATATTAGAAGCAAAATCTTTAAAAGTAGAAGAGATAATTGACGCCACTCCAATTCCACATGGCGGTTGTCGTCCTCGTAAAGCACCACGAAAATAAATATATATGTCATCATTACTTAGTTCCTTAAAAATTGAAGAAATAATTAACAAAAATAACCCTTACAGTTCTGCCTTTGTTTTTCACCATTTATTACCAAGCATGGGAGTAACTCTCGGTAATTCCTTGCGGCGTTTTCTTTTAGATTACACTACTGGAATAGCAATTTGGGGAGTTGAAATCTCAGACAAAAATGGTTCTATCCGAACTAAACTAGAAAGTTTGGAAGGGGTAGACAAAGTAACTCCTTATTTGATTATGAAATTGAAAGAGATTATTTTTGAAGAAAAAGAGTCCAAAAAAGAAAATTTTATTCTGGAAATGGATATCGAAAATAAAGAAAAAAAAGACCGAATAATTAGGGCAGGAGATTTTCAAAAAATTAATGGGCTGGAAATTAAAAATCCGGAACTTGAATTGGCAACCCTTAGTGCTCCAAAAGGGAATGAAAAACCAAACAAGTTAAAAATAAAACTCTATTGTCAAAAAAATTGAGGTTATCGCCAAGCAGACCAACAAAGAGAAGAAATTAAAGTTGAGGAAGAAAACATTATCATTTTAGACACTAATTACTCACCGATTAAGGGCGGACAAGTAAATTTTCAAGTGGACCCAGTAATTACTGATTTAGACCAAAAAAAAGAAGAAAAGTTAATCCTTACTTTTAATACTAATGGTTGTGTTAAACCAAAAAAAGTGCTTCAAGAAGCCCTTGAAGTGGCCTTAAACTCTTTTAGTCACATTTCAAAACTAATTGATGAAAAGAAAAGAACCAAAGCTTCGGTTGAAACTTTAACTAAAAAAGAAAAAGAAGCGAATAATCAAGAAGAATAATTACTCCTATGTCCTACATTAATAAACCTGGTAAAACTACCGCTTGACGAAAGAAAGTTTTAAATAACTTAGTAGCCGATACTATTTTATACGAAAAAATAGAAACTAGTTTACCAATGGCGAAAAGTTTAACTAAATTGCTCGCAAAGTTGGTGGGATATGCCAAGCAAGATACTTTACATTCTCGCCGAATGGCTTTGCGTTATTTAGTGAATAAAAAACATTCCGGAGTAGTAAGTAAATTATTTACGGAGTTAAAAAACCGATATCAAAGTAGAGAAGGTGGTTATAGTCGAATTACTAAGTTAGAATTAAGAAGAGGAGATGCTACCTTAATGGTTGTCTTTTCTTTGGTTTAGAAAGAACTAAGCACGGATAATGAATAAGAGCCTAGTTAGCTCAGTGGTTAGAGCTCTCGGCTGTTAACCGAGAGGCCAGAGGTTCGAATCCTCTACTAGGCGCCATTTTTTAATATTATTACAATATTAGACTTTTTTTATAGTTTAATTTAAGTCTAAATTCTTTGCGGATTAAAGAAATTATTGGTAAATAAAATTTCCCCTGAAATTAAAAAAACCCCCAAAAAGAAATTAAAAGTTAGGGCGAAAATTATTAAAAATTTGCGAATGGGACATTCGGTGGAGAAATAAATCTAATTTATATAAATTATAATTATGACTAAAAAACCAACCCGAGATACTAAAAGAAAAAAGAAAAAAACTCTCTTACGCAGAGGAGAACAAAAAACTAAAAAAAAATAATCTATGCCAATCAAGGATAAAAAAAAGATTATTCAATCTAAGCCTACTCATAAATCTAATTTGCTGAAAAACAAGCCAAGCAAGAAAAAGAAAATAGTTAAATTCAAAGTTAGTAAGAAAAAAACTACTTCTAAAAAAGTTGGGGAGTAAGCGAGTTGTTTCTCCAAAAAAACAACCAAATATTATATGCCCGAGTTTGAAATTCAGTGTCAATACACCCAAAAAAAGCAAATGAAATTTTTTCGGGATAAAGGACTAAGATTATATCACCAATTTTCAGTAATTAACCCGGAAATTATCCCCAATGAGTATTTTCATTTCGCCGAAAAGAAATCTTGCTTGATTTGGATACTTAATGAGTTGACAGAAGCAGCCGGAATAAATTTTGTGGAAAAGCCGTTAGAAAAGGAAGAATATAAATTCATTATTAACTTAGGAGGAGAAAAAGTAGCCAAATTTAATACTAATAGTTCCAATAAAATGGTTTTAAAAACCAAAGAATATTGGGAAAATACCATTAAAAAAATTGGTTTTGCGGGCAGCGAAAATTATTTTTACGAAATTAAAAAAATGCCCGAAAAATCAACTAGACATCCAAGCCAAACCAAAAACAAAAGCAATTGAGGAAAAATTGCCCTTATCTGTTTACCAATGGTAATTCTTGCCTGCTTTTCTTTTTTACTGGTTAAATGAGTAAGTAAAAAAACCTTAAAATAAATATAAGATAAATGATAACAAAAAAAAATTTTCAACTGCACGAAAAAGATACTGGTTCAACTGCGGTGCAAATAATAGCATTAAACGCAGAAATCCAAAAAATAGTCGAACATGGAGAACGTAATCGCAAGGTTAACACTGCTGAAAAAAGAAAAAAAGAAAGGTGAAAAGACGTTCCGGCTCGCCGAGCCCTGTTAAAAAAATTAGCCAAAAAAAAGAGACTTTTTGAATATTTAAAAAGTCATAGCCCGGACATTTATGAAAAGTTAAAGGAAGAGATAAAATAAATATAAAATAATAATAGTCTATGGTGAAATTAGATTAGAAATGGTAATCAAGTAAAACCAAAGGACTTAAAAATAAAAATATTATTAATAATAAGGTTATGAACAAAAAAATAGAGTTCCGAAAAATAAAAGTAAATAACGGACAAGAATTAATTACCAAAGCCCAGGAATATAAAAATTCCGGTGGGGAATGGAAGTTGTTGGAAAGTTTTTTCCAACTGCCCGCCAAAACCAATTATGATAGCGAATATTCCAAATGGGGAATTATAATTATCAATAATCAACAAGAAGTAGAAATTTATTCCGAGAATATTAACAAAATAAAAGGCGGAAAAATTATTCGAGAAGGTGATTCACTAGTTAATGTTTTAGACCGAGCAGAAGCATTAGACGAATTAAACCAAATATTTCCCGAAATTAAGAAGCAAATTACTCTTAAACCTAACACGGAAAGGTTAGACGTCAACACTTATAAAAAAGTAAAGAGAAATGACGGAAATCATGACTTATATCGTTATTTAGTTGCTGAAAACTCCTGACATTTGAAAAAAATCTTTCACCAATGAATTCGGGAAAATGAAACCAAAATCTATCAATCTGCCAATCCTCATTTTTCCGGTTGGGTCGAAATAGTGGACGGACAAGATGGCAACATGTACCTTTACGTTGGTGAAAAAAATGATAATAATGGACGGGAAATTAAAATTGTTATCAAAAAAGAGGAATTTGAAAAGGGTAATTTTGGCGATTACAGTGCTAGTAAAATGCTGGAAATGGATTGAAATCTTTTCACTATTACTCGACCACGGACTCCCTCTGAAAACCACGAATATTATTCCAGCAATGGTGGCTTAGAAGCAGAATGACAAACTAGTTGACCGCACCGCGGAAAACTTTGTCGAAAATACTTGGAAGGTTTGTTAAGCCGAATGACCGAAAGGTTTAATTATTGAAAAGAACAAGCGAAAAAAGTAGACTATGAAGTTAATAGCACTAACGAAGAAGTGCTTTCGGCTAATTTACGGGTAGAATCAATCAAATATGAACTAGTCGACATGAAAAAAAATCGTCCGGCTTATTATGCCGCTTGCGATAGTGAATGTGCTATTTGCGGGGTTAAACTTTGTTGTCACTATGAAGGACAGGCTTGTGAAAAAGGTCAAAGTAAACTGGTTCTACCGGAAAATTCTTCTCATTTTGGTTTCAAAGAAAATGACAATCACCATCAATTAAATAAAGTAAGTAAAGTTGAACAAAAGAAAATCGAAAAGTATTTTCGGGAAAATGATATTTATTCCATTACCCTAGTTGGAGATAAATTATTAATTATTTACAATGATAACCGGAAAGAAACAATTTTAATTGATAACCAACAATTACAACTAATCAAAACTTTGGCACAAGAGCAAGATAACAAAACCCTTAATTGAGCCCAAATAATAACTTCTAATTCACAATCTGATAATAGACCTGATTCCAATCACATTTTAAAAATTATTGGAGGAGTGGGAGCAATTATTATAATTGGAACAATCGCCTACTTATTTTTCAAAAAAAGAAAAAAATAGGTAATTACTTTGCTTATTAACCTTAAAATACTTGCCAAAAATAGGTTATACATAGTCGGCGTTTCCGGCGGTCCGGATAGTTTTTTTTTATTAGATAATTTACGGAAAGAGGAATACAGAGTTATTGTCGCTCATGTTAATTACCGAAAAAGGAGTGATAGCAATTGAGACGAAAAATTAGTGAGAAATTATTGTCAAAAATATTCTTTGCCATTTGAATTTTGTCAAGTAAAAGAAACTAATTATCCTCCAAAAGGTAATTTTCAAGCTAAGGCTCGCCAAATCCGCTATGATTTTTTCTATCAATTAGCCCAGCAATACAAAACTAAATATATTATTGTCGCTCACCACTTTGACGACCATTTAGAAACTTATTTGCTTCAAAAACAAAGAAAATCCTTGGTTGACTATTGAGGTTTGCCGACCAGAGCAAAACAAGAAAAATATTGAATACTCCGTCCGCTTCTGTCTTTTACCAAGTCCCAAATCACTAAATATTTATTCCAAAAAAAAATAATCTATGCCACTGATAGCACCAACCAACTCCCGATTTATCAAAGGAATATTGTTCGACAAAAACTTGCTGAACTGGGAGAGCAAGAAAAATCAGACCTTGCCAAAAAAATCTTCCACCAAAACAAAGAATTAAAAAGAATTAAAGCATTAGTCAGAGAACAAAAAAAAAAGTTAATCACTTCTCCGCCTATTTTCCAACTCAAAAAAGCAAATGAAAACTGCTCGGAAATATATTTACGCCTCCTTTATTTTTGAATTAACCAATTTACTAATGGACTTCTCCGGCAAAAGAAGAAAAAACTCCTCGCTGAGATTTATAAGCAATTATTTATTAGTCAAAAAACCGATTTAATCATAGAATTAGGAAAAGGGTTTCGAATAATAAAGTCTAACCACCACGCCACTATTTTTCATAAAAATAATTAATATTAAAGTTTTTAATGAAAGAACCAGAAAAATCCAAAAAAAAAGTCAGTTCGCCGCCCGGAAAAGGAATGAAAGTGAGGATAACTATTATCTTAGTTTTGTTGGTTTCCCTAGCAGTATTCTTGGCTTGAAAATTTTCCCCTTCCGACACCGGAAGTTTTACTTGAAGAAAGAAAGAAGGCGATAATAACAAGATAGTAATCTATGATTTAAAAGAGGAAGAAATCGACCAAATGGACTGGCAGCGAGGAGCCGAGTTTACTAACTATTATAGTGGTAACCGGTTTCAATATCGTTTGTATGGTAAAGGGAAGAGTTTTTTCAAAAGGTTGTTAGGAAAACCAACCATTTACTATGTAGTTAGTCCACTGGAGGACCACGAAATAAGGAACAAAGAAATTGAATTTGAGGGAATTACCAAAAAAACGGGTATAAAAATTCCTAAAACTAAATTTGTAAATTCTCATGACCTTTTTTCCAAAGAAGGGTGAACTTTTATTGATGTTCTTATTTATGCTTTCTATATAACTTCTATTATTATATCCCTTTACATTTTCGACAATATTTTCGGAACTAATATTTGTGGTATTTTTACTTATCCTTTCCGGGCTTGAAAAACCGAAAGCACGAAAATTATCATTCCACAAACTAAATTCAAAGATGTGGGAGGTTTACATGAAGCCAAGGAGGAGTTGGGCGAAATACTTTCCTATTTTCGTAATCCACAATTATTTTGACAGCGAGGAGCCGCGGTTCCCAAAGGGGTTTTGTTGGTAGGACCACCGGGTAATGGTAAGACTTTACTTGCCAAAGCATTAGCCGGAGAGTGCGGTTTGCCTTTTTTGGCTCGCTCTGGTTCGGATTTTGAAGAAATGATGGTTGGGGTGGGAGCCCGTCGGGTTCGTGACCTTTTTCAACATGCCCGTAGTTTTAACCAAGGTTGTATTATTTTCATTGATGAAATTGATTCAATTGGTCGCAAAAGATATTCTTCCAACACCGGTCACGCTGAACAAACTTTAAATCAACTGTTGAGTGAATTGGATGGGTTTCAAGCCCGGGATAATGTTATCATCCTAGCAGCCACTAACTCCTTGAAAGTTTTGGATAATGCACTGCTACGACCTGGTCGGTTTGACCGCCAAATCTACATACCCTTGCCTAATGTAAAAGGAAGGCGAGAGATTATTTATCTTCATACTCAAAAACTCACTCTCCATCCTGGGATTAATTTAGAGGAAATTGTTTCCATGACCCGCGGGCTAAGTGGAGCCCAGATAGTTAATATGTTTAATGAGGCCTCTATTTTAAGTATTCGCCATGGAAAAAAAAGTATTGACCAAGAAATGCTTTTTGAGGCCTACGACCGAATATTGATGGGTCCTTCTTTGACTAGTCAAACCATCACAGCAGAAAAGAAAAAAATAGTAGCTTTTCACGAAGCCGGACATGCTATTGTTGGTTTAAGTTTGCCCGAAACAGTAGTTAAAAAAATTACTATTATTCCTCGTTTGTCGGCTGGCGGTTATACTTGAATAGATTTATATGGGGAGGAAGGCGATGATTATTTGCTGAATAAAAACCAAATGCTTGCTCATGTCATGACTTCTCTAGGTGGTCGAGCCAGCGAAGAGTTAATTTTTGGTCTAGATTACATTACAGTGGGAGCCTATGATGATTTCAAAAAAGCCAGCAGCATTATCCGGGAACTAATTTTATATTACGGAATGTCTGATTTAGGAATTGTTCCGACCCAAGAGTCTTATTTTTTTGGTGAAGAACTTCTTTCGGAGTTGCCGGAGACATCCAAACAAAAAATTGAAAACGAAAGGGAAAAAATACTTAATCAATGCTGAAAAAAAGTTAAAGAGATACTTCGCCAAAAGATAAAAATACTAAAACTTTTCGCCGAAATACTGCTCCAAAAAAATTCACTCCAAAAGGAAGAAATTAATTACATTTTTGTTAATCAGGTTTCCCCTTTCACACCTTTATTAGGAAACATTAAGTGCAATGAAAAAGAATAAAAATTTAGAAAAAAAAGGCAAAATCGAAGACCGAGGAAGTTATAATATTTGGGGGCAATATAACAGTTTTATTCGAAAACTTTATCTAGAAAAACCCCTAGCCCGACCTACCGGGAAGCAATTAACTTGAAAGTATTTAAGCAAACTAGCGATTGTTTTTTTTGGAGCCTTTTTCACCACCCTCACTTTTTACTTTTTGATTGACCCTAACGGTATCTATAACAGCGGACTAAACGGGTTAATTCAGGCTTTTTCCAAATTAATAGTCGGTCATACCAATATTGGTTGAGGCAGTTATTACTTTCTTTACTACGGATTAGGATTTCTGACTAACTTACTTTTTATTCTTTTTTTGCGGTTTTTTTTCCAAGCCAAATTAGAAATAATTAGCACTTCGATTTTTTATGTGCTTTCCCAAGTTATTTGAACTCAAATATTCAAATTCACTCATTTAAAAGAATATATTTTTAGTCATTTTAATCCGAATAGTTGAAAAGGTTTGAGTACCAGCAGTCAATTATCCTTTACTTTGCCCTATTATATAGTCATTGCTATTGTCGCCGCAATTATTCACACTTATGGTTATAGTTTAATTTTTCGAGCCCAAGCCACTCCGGGCGGTTTAGAAATTTTTACCTCTCACTTTTCTTCCTCCCAAAAAAAAGAAAGCAAGTTTTCAATTAGTTCTTTCATGAAAATATTTGGAATTGCCATCATTTTCATGGTTACTTTGGTTAATTTTGCTTGAATAGAAAATAGTCCTAAAATGAAAATAAGTGTTCTCCAAAAAGAAATAACCGAAAATTTGGAAAAGGATAAAGAATTGGAAAAAGAAAGAGTAGCCGAAATCAAAAAAAAGGGAATAAATGATATTATTGGGGATTGAAAAAAAGATATTATAAAATCTAAAAAGTTAAATAAAGAAAAAAAAATCGAAATTAGAGAAAAAAATGCTTTTCTTACTTCAATTTTTAAAAATAAAACCGGGAATTTGGAACTTGAAAACTATCCCCAAGAAATAGATTATTATTTAGTAAGCGATAAGGAAAAAATAGAAAAGTTTACAAGCGAGATAACTAAAATTAATCAAGAGAGAAAAAATTTGCCTGAAACTGAATTAAAGAAAAGTTTGTATCGGAGAAATGATTTAGAAAAGAGAAAAAGGCAATTAGAAGAAGAACAAAAAAGAAGCATTGCAGGAAAATATTTATCATATATAACTAATAATGAGAGACTATGGGCAACTGTGGTATACATATTTCTTTCTTCGTTTCTCATTAGCCAAATTTTCCCTCGGGACCAACTTGTTTCGCTTTATCTCCACTCTCTAACCGAAGAAAATCAAAAGAAAGGTTTGCAATTATTAGCCAAATTTTCCCCCATTTATTACACTATTCATCGAAGAGAACAAGGAAAGGAAGAAGTTGTTTACATAACCAGTTGCCATTTAAGCAAATGAAATTACTACCTACTTACCCCTTACTTAAAACAAATCGGAACTACCTATATCAATGAAGCCAACCAATAAAACTAAACTAGCAAATGTTAAAAAAATTATCGAAAGTATTCGAGACAGCGAGAATTTTCAAAAAGCCTTGACTCACGTTTCTTACTGTAATGAAAGCGATTCGGCCATTTCTTACGAGAGACTAGAATTCTTAGGCGACGAAATTTTGAATTTCCATGTCGCTCTTTTTATTTATCATAATTTTCCTAATTATGCCGAAGGAAAAATGAGTAAATTGCAACAGTTAATGGTCCAGGAGAGCACCCTAGCTGAATTAAGCAGAGAAATCGGGTTGAATAGAACTAATGAAGAAGGGAAATTAGAATATTTAAGATTAGGAGAGGGAGAAATGAAAAACCAAGGGGCTAATAAAACTAGCATTTTGGCAGATATATTTGAATCTTTCATTGCCGCTCTCTACTTAGAAAAAGGTAGTCAGTCAGTTCGCCGTTTTCTCAAACTTACTATTTTTTCATGAATCAAGGGTAAAGAAGAAACGGTTTGAGACTACAAAAGTTTACTTCAAGAATACTGTCAGTCCCAAAAAAACAAGGTTTTTTATCGATTAAAAAAGACAGCGAAAGTAGAGAACCAAAAAATGTTTACCATGGAAGTCAAAGATAGACTAGGAACCTTTTTAGAAACCGGACAAGGTCATAGCAAAAAAGAAGCCGAACAAGAAGCGGCCGCCCGAGTAATTAAAAATTTAGGGTTGGTAAAGAAAGAGAAGGATAATTCTTAAAGCATAGTCGATTTTTCGGTATCTCCTTTCCCTTTTCTGATAAAATTTTTTTCCAAATGTAATTTATATATTACAGTTTGCTTGAAATGATTGATAATATTGTAAATTTATAAGCATTACCATTTTGTAATATTAACCTAAAAAATCACTTTATTTTTTTAATTCTCTTAACCTCAGTAAATAAAATTTATTAAATTATATTAATCTTATGCTATGCAGCAGTTGTTACAAAGAAATACCAGAAGGTAAAGAAGTCAAAAGAGGAAGTAGTGGTATCTATTGACAAGTCGGTTCCTTAGGGGGTGGAGGAGGAAGGGGAGGAATATTTTGCCTTAAATGTGCGAAAAAAGAGGATAAAAAAGAAAAAAGGCTTTGAAAAGTATTCTTCGCTTTAATTTTTTGTCTTATTCTTTTTATGATTTTGCTATTAACTTTGTCAATAGTAAAGAAATGAAACTAAGTAAACTCCTTTCCTTATTTGACCACAATTTCCCTCAATGAAAACAAAAGACAAAATAAAATAATTTTATGAATATAAAAAAACTAGAAGAGTCAGAAATTATTCTGCTAATCAAAAAATCTTTCCAGGAAGTTGAAAACTCTCTGCCGATAGAGGCAATAAAAAAAAAATATTTAGCAAAGGGAGGCATAATTTCCCAAATTTTCCAACAAGTAGTTCAAGAAGCAGACCAGGCCAAGAAAAAAAAATTCGGTAGTTTAATTAACCAATGAAAAAATGAATTGAAGGCCAAAATCCAAAAGGGAGAGAAAAAAACTGCCAATTTTTCTCCTCCGAACAAAGAAAGGGAAGAAGTGGATATTTTTTTGCCGGGAAAAAAACTTGCTTTTGCTAATCTCCATCCCTTGACCCAAATTATTCAAAAAATTTATGATATTTTTCTTCCCCTCGGCTATCAAATTGTTGAAAGTCCGGAAATTGAAAGCGAAGAATATAATTTTAACAAATTAAATATGCCTCCTGAGCATCCGGCTCGGGCCATTCAGGATACTTTTTATCTCAACTATAATTTAATTTTACGCACTCATACTACTAATGCCCAAAGTCGAATTCTCTCGGAAAATCCCAACCAGGAATTAAAAGTCGTTAGTGCGGGCAAAGTTTATCGGCGAGATGAAGATGATGCCACTCATACCCACCAATTTACCCAAGTTGATTGTTTTGTAGTCGGCAGAGATATTTCTTTCGCTCACTTGAAAGGAACTTTGGAATTGCTGGCTAGGGAGTTATTTGGCGAACAACAAATTATTCGTTTCCGCCCTTCTTATTTTCCTTTTACCGAACCAAGTGTAGAGATAGACGCCGCTTGCGTTCAATGTCAACAAAAAGGCTGTAATATCTGTAAAAAAAGCGGTTGAGTGGAAATTGCGGGAGCGGGTTTAATTCACCCCCAGGTATTAAAAAATTGTGGTTTTGATAACCAAAAATTTACTGGATTTGCGTTTGCTTTCGGACTTGAACGTTTACTAATGATTAAGTATGGAATAGAAGATATTCGACATTTTTATTTAAACGATATTCGTTTTTTAAGGCAGTTTAGAGAATTGTAGGCGTTTTTCTTTTTTTTTTTTTTTTTGCTTAATTTTTCAAACTAGTGCAGTAATTATGATAACAATTAGAAGAGCGATTATTCCTCCGATTATTCATTTTGAGAGAGAGTTATCATTTTTATGGTTTAGTTGGGTCGGGTTATTATTTTGGTCTAATATACTTTTAAGAGATTGAAGCACTTTTTCAACCCTTTTTCCTCCTCCGCCATTTAAAATTTTATAAATGGCACTATTGCTATTATTTTTTTCGGCAGATAGTTCATCATAAATTCTTTGGTCAAATTTGCCTTGCCTAACCAAACCTTCGGCAACAATTAATTTTCTCCATAATTGTTCCGCTTTCGCTTTTTGGTTTCTATCAGTTAAATTATCGATAACTTTCTTAATAGGGTCATTATCACTTTCTTTTCTAGTTCTAATATTTTTAATTTTAGTGATTAGATTATTTTTAAAATTATTAATTTCATTCTCTTTATCTAAACCATTTAATTTACTTTCCCAATCAGCATTTTGCCCTAATTCACTATTTTCGGTTTTGGGTGCTGTATTTAATTCAGTCCGAATCTCACTTTTGGCTTGGTCTCGCACTTGGGAAATATTTTGATTTGGGGGAGGAGTTCGGTCGGGAATATCGGGACCGTTCGGTGGGGTGTCGGGCTTCGGAGTAGTCGGTTTAGAGAATTTTCCTTTAAGGGTAATATTAGAAAATCCATTAAGTAAACTAGAACTTAAATCTAATTCTAATGTTTCTCATTGTTTAATAAGTGGATAATTTTCTATATTTTCAAGAGTAAATTTTTTCTCTCCTTTATCAAAATTAAGTTTTGCTAGTTCATGCAATTCAGCCAATTTGGTGGGATTATTATGGAAAATAATTTTTTTGACCGGAAAGCCTTTTTGTGAAAATGCCTCCTGAACTTCTTGGTCTACTTCAAGGACAAGCGTTTCCTCCCCTTGATTAAAATAAATAGTTATGACAGTGAAATTAAAAACTTTATCTCTAATATTGTAAAGAAGTGGATTAGTGGAAGGAGAAATAGAAAAATTAGTAAATTTAGCAAGAGTACTTTCTCCGCTTGGGGCAGTCATGGCAACATCCGTGAAAGGAATTTTTCCTGCAAAATTCGGGTCAATCTCAATTCCTTTTTTTTGTCCTAATGTACTGCTCTCATTAGCCTTACAATAAATATTTAAAAGATTTTCCACTTCTTCTATTTTATCTCTTTCACTACTTTCGTTAAAAAATAATGCTGCGGCCTTAGCGTGGGCTAAATGCGGGATAGAAATTCATCAATCTTCTGCCAAAAAAACTACAAAGACAACCTCGCCCTCTCTGGAAATTTTTGCGAAAGTTTTAGGTTTGATAGTGTAAGTCATATTATATTTTTATATATTATGTCCGAAGATTTTTTATGATAAGTTTAGAGTTAAATTAAAAAAAATGAGAGTTTTTTTTGGCTTTTCTGTTTTTAATAAGTGATTTAGTCCAAATTATCATGAAACAGATAAATAGATAGGCCAAGAGAGCGATTAGAAAATTGATAGTAAAAATTTTTCATTCTCTTTCGGCTATTCATTCAAAAATAGAATAAGGATATTTTTCCATATAAGGAAATAAACTGCTAGTTTCGCCGGTATTAATTTTGGCTAGAATTCAGACATAAAAAAAGTAAAGGAGAGGATAAATAAAAGAGAGTAATAAAGATTTAATTAACTTTTTTTTTAATATTTCTATTTGCGAAAAGGCATAAAAATAATAAATGGTTAAAAAAGGAGCCGCAAAGTGTCAACTAAACAGTTGCAAATCCATTCACAGACCATAACTTTTTAAAGCCCCCATAAGAAAATAAGCCATTAGAAAGCAAAAAGTTACTAAATTGTAGATGGTTGCTAGAAAAATAATCAGTTGAGAAAAGTGTGAGGAATTTTCTTTTTTTTCTTTTAACAAGAGAGAACCATACCTTTTTTTTCTCAACAGGTGAGAGTTATGTTTGCTTTCTCGTCATATTAAAATTGCTGCTAAGACAGTTAAAAGCGAAGCGTGAACCGACCACCAAGCAAAAAACCGAAGAAGATGGAAAGGTAAATGAAAACTAGTTTCCTTTTTAATGCGTAAAAGTGATGAAACAATTCCGATTAAGTGTAGTGAAGCCGCTAGAAAAATTAATTTAAATCCGGGTCGACTTGAAGAAATTTTTTTTTCTTTCATTTAATTAAGTTTTAATCAGGTTTGGGATATCCTATAAAAAATATTTTTGGGGGTTAGGGTTGGTTGACATTTCTATTTTCCCTTTTAGGTTATTTTCATATCACTTTTTTAAAAAATCATAAAGGTTATTTTCCTAAACAAAATTTACTAAAAATAATATCCAATAAATCCTCCTTATATTCCTTACCGCTCAATTCCTTAACCAACTTATAACTTATTTCTAAATCACCGCAAACCACATCTAAACCAGTTTCTTTTTTTAGTTCTCTATTTATATTTTCTAACTGTTGGATAAGGTTAACCAATTTAGCCTGTTGTCAACTTTGGCTTAAATAGGGATAGGGGGAAATTTTGCGGATTAAATCACCGGCAAAAATTTGCTTAATTTTGGCTTCCAATTCACTTAATTGCTGCTTTTTGGCACTAATTCGGCAAGTTTTTTCTGGTAAAATAAAAGAGGGGAGTTTTAATTTATTTATTTTATCGATTTTGTTAACAATAAAAAGATAATTTTTTGACTTGATTTTTTGATAAATATCATTATCTTTTTTGTCTCAGGAATTAGAATTATCCACGCAAAAAAAAATAATTTCGGCTTGGGTTAAGGCTTCTTGACTCTTTTTTACCCCAATTTTTTCCACTAAATCAGAGGTCTGGTGAATACCGGCAGTATCCAGTAAAATTAAAGGAATGCCATTCAAATTGTAGCGGGCTTCCACCACGTCCCGGGTGGTTCCGGCAATAGGCGAAACTATTGCTTTTTCTTCTTGTAAGAGAGCATTCAAAAGAGTAGATTTTCCCACATTCGGTTTACCGACAATGGCTATTTTTAATCCTTCTTGATAGAGACGGACTTTTTTGCTGTCTTTTTTTATCATTTTTAATATTTTGAGTAGTTTATTCAAACGTGAAAAAGTTGCTTTGCCAGTTAAGTATTCCACCCCATCATATTCCGGATAATCAATATTTACTTTAATGTTAGCAATGATATCCAATAGTTCATTTTCAATGATTTCTAAACCTTTTTGGGTTTCTGAACTTAAATTGTGTTGGGCTAATTTGGCTGCTTCCAAACTGGGGGCTCGAATTAAATCATTTATGGCGTTGGCTTGGATAAGATTTAGTTTATTATTAAAAAAGGCTTGTTTGGTGAATTCCCCTTCTTGGGCTAATTCAGCACCCTTTTCTAAAATTAGTTGTATTATTTGGTTGACAATAAATAAATTGCCATGACAACTAATTTCTACCACGTCCTCGCCGGTAAAAGAGTGGGGTTTATAAAAACAAAGTAATAATACCTCGTCAACTACCTCTTTTTGAGAATTAACAATTTTGCCAAAAATTAATTGTGGTTTTTGGTGGGGATATTCAGGCAAAGGGCGGTCGAAAATTTGACTAATAATGGAATAAGTTTGGGAACCAGAAATCCGAATTAGAGCGATATTTTGAGTAATGGGAGCAGTAACCAAAGAAGCAATAGTTTTTTCACTAAGCATAAATATTAATATTTTTTAGAAAATTAGTTTAATTTGTTTTGGAAAACTAAATCTCTTAATTGTTGGCAATTATCGACAAAATGAAGAGTGGCCTTTTTTTCGGGTTGTGGTTGGTCGGTTGGCGGTTTGTTTTTATTTTTAGTTTCAAATTTAAAAAAATTTTTGTTAGATTCTGGAAGGACTAAAATTTCGGTCCTTTTTTCAAAAGCAGCATCAATTTTGTCTGGTAAACCCCCTATTGCTGATACTTTCTTTTCATTAATTTTGATTTCGCCGGTCGAGGCTAAATTGTTCGGCAAAGGTTTTTTATGGATAGCCGATATTAGAGCCAAGTAAAAAGCGGTTCCACCGGAGGTTCCGAAGAATGGTCCGTCGGCATTGGCATATAAACAAGAAACTTCTCATTGATTAGGGTTTTGGTTTTCCCAAGTTAGAACAGCAGTAATAAGTTCTTGGATATGGCGGTATTCTTTTCCCTCAGCAAATATTCTCCCGTCAATATTTATGGTTGGTTGGTTTTGACTAGCAGATTTTTTCCGCACGATAACTACTAAATCATCACATTTTCCCCCTATTATTTTTTCTCCTTCTTTTGTAACAGACAAAGTTTTGGTTACCCCTATTCTGGTAGTAGAATTAAGGTCGGGAATATCGGAGGCGGCGATTTTTCAGTCAAAAAGTTTTCGGATATCACCCGCATCATTATAACCTTTTTCTAAAAGTTGACCAATATAATCGTCTGGAACAGGAACTAGTTTTGGATTAGTTTTTAATAAAAATTTTCATTTTTCAATTAATTGTTTTGTTTTTTCATTTATTTCCGGAGTTGGATTTCATTTTTGACTGGGTGGCGGTTTAGGTATTGGTGGAGGTAGATTTTTTTGCTTTGGCGGCGAGTTAGAAAAGGAATTGGGGATTTTAGCAAAATTACTTCTATAAATAAAAAAACCACCACCTATTATTAAAAATAAGCCAATTGTCCCACTAATTATCCAAATTAGCGTTTTTTTTTTTTTTTTGCATACCATAACGAGATTATTTTAACAAAAATGGTAATTTTTCACTCAAATAATATTTTAAACCATAAAATAACCGATAAAAATTTCGGTAATGCTAAAAAGAATATTTAATTTTTCACAAATATAGCCCGGAAGGGGGAGCGATATTTTTATATTTCTGATTTTTTTCTTGAAAAAGAGTTAACTTTTTTTTTAAGTTGTTAATGGTCTGTTTCTCCTCATAACAATTAATAACTTCGCCAACTATCGCTCTAATTTGGTAGCGGAGAAAACTTTTGGCAATAATACTAATCACAATAATATTTTTTTTTTTTCAACTTTTTAAAGAAGTTATTTGTCGCTCGGTTTTAGTTTTTTCTCGTTCTTGCCAACGGCAGTAAGCATAATTAAAAAAATTATGTTTTCCTTGGAAAACTTGTAAAATATTGTCTAATTTTTTGGAGATGAGCGGTAAATTGTATTCTCAACGATACTTTTTTTGAAAAATATTGTATTCGCCAGTATCAATAAAGTAGCGATATTCTTTGCTAACCACATTCCGAATAGGGTGAAAATTATTATCTACGGTTTGAACTTTTTTAATTAGGACATATTGGCGAAGGACTTTTTTTAATAAATTAAACAGTTCGGAGGGAGGGAAAAAGCGGTTTAAGCGGAGGGTAAATTTCTGGTCGAGAGCATGAACTCCTTTATCGGTGCGACTAGCCGCTAAAATGTTAATTTTTTGCTGGAAAACTTTGCTAAGTATGTTTTCAATAGAACCTTGAACTGTAAATTGGTCTGGCTGGGTGGCTCAGCCAAAAAATTCGCTTCCGTCGTAGGCAACGGTTATTAAATAAGAGTAAATTTTTTTGATTTCTCTTTCCATTTAGTTTTAGTCTAAATCCTCTTTTTGAAATTTTTTGTAAGCCAGAGTGAGAGTAAGGCAAGCCAACAGAAAAACCACTCCAATTGCTACCGAGATAACCAAAAGGTAATTTTGGCCTAATCAGAGTCAGCAGTCGTGGGCTCAATTTATTATCTTTAATCCCGATGTTCCTTCTCTACCTTTATAAGTGTTATAAAGTGCGATAGCGACTAAATAACCAATTAAGAAACCTATAAAAATGGAGAGACGAAGAAGTCATTTCAGAATGGTATATCAGACTGATTTCAAAGAGCAAAGCGAGAAGAAGAAAATGAATAGGGGCAGAAAGAAAAAGAGGGGGAGAACCAACAGCGAAAAAGATAAATAGGAAAAAATTTGCGAATTGGTTAAGTTAGTAAAAAAACCACCTTTTCACGCCAGGAGGACAGCGGGCAAGGAATAAAGTAATAAATACAGAATAGTGGTTAAACCAAAAAAAGAAATTACTTTTCCTCAAAAAACTTGTTTCCGACTGGTCGGTATTTCGGTTGACAAGAAAAATAAATCAGTGCCATCGGTTTGGGTTGTTTGTCCAGCATCATCAATTTGTCATCAGAGTAATCAGGAAACGGGAGAGGTAATAAAAGTCCAAACACCGAACGGTATGACAAGATGCAAAAAAAAGATACTTTGAAAAAGGTCATTGTTGGTATCGATGGTTTCTCTCATTCCTCCCCTTCCTATTGCTTGGTTAAAGGTTCAGAAAAAGAATGCTATACTCCCCAATTGGAGAAGTAAAATTATTCAAGTGCTTATCTTGCTAAAAGTTCTTTTTAAATAAAAATTTCAAGAGTGTCGGATATTCATAATAAATTAAATTCAAGTTTGTCCTTCTTTGACCTGTTTCATTTTTTCTTTCAAAATCAGTTTTTCGTAAATTTCTTCAATATCAGCCGGTTTATCTCCTGTGTAAACAATTTTTCCTTTGTCAATAAAAGTAACCTCATCAACTAATTTTTGTAAATCGGATAGAATATGGCTAGAAATTAAAATAGTAACGCCTCGCTGGCGGGCATGTTCTAATTGTTTAAGTAAAATTCCGCGGTAAGAAGGGTCTAGACCGGAAGTTGGTTCGTCAAGGACTAGGATTTTAGGGTCATGCATAACCGAAATAAAATAAAGTAATATTTTACCTCACCCGGTCGATAATTCCCCACAATTTTTATAGCGGTGATTATTTAAATCGGATTTTCGTAAGCGTTTTTCTATTTCCGAAGCGGAAATATTCCGTAGTTGACCCGCTAAATGAATAAAATTCTCTACGCTCATGTTATCACTAAATCTAACTCTTTCGGTCATGAAACCGATTTTTTGATTAACTAATTCATTTTGGCGAATTTTTTGGTTGTCCAAATAAATTTCTCCGCTACTGGGTTCTATTCCGTCCATTAGGCATTTTAAAGTAGTTGTTTTTCCGGCTCCGTTGGGACCAATAAAACCATGGATAGTTCCTTGCCGGACTGAAAAAGTAATATTCCGAAGCACCAACTTATCTCCGTAGACTTTTTTTAAATTTCTAATTTCAATAATATTATCTTTCGTCATGCTTTTTTGCTTTTATATTTATTTTATGGATTTGCTTGGGTAAAAGGTTGATTTTTCACCCGAGGCATAATTATTTCTTTCAAATTTCTTTACTTTAAATCTATTTTACAAAAAAAAAAAAAAAAAAACAGTGGGGGGTAAGAGAGGGCGATTTGGGGATTTTTAACTGTTTTTTACTGGTTCTAACTGGTAAAAATTTTCTAGATTAGCCTGATTGGCGATTACACCGCGTTTTTGCAGGTCTTCAAAAAACT
>CAMKVN010000030.1:0-54286 GCA_946474995.1 Funneliformis geosporum
CCTGTAATCTTTCATTTCCTACTTTTAGAATATAAAAAGTCTGACCCATTCTTTTTCCCTCCCTAAACTTTCGGGCTGAAATTTGCTCGGGGGAGGTTAAAGAACCGAAGAGAATATAAGTAGTAAAGTTTTTCGGTTGGTCGGTTTGGTAATAGGAAATAATTTTTTTGCTTAGTTCAGTTAGACAGTTAGAGGAAAGTTGGTTGGTCGGAGTGCCTAATTTTTGAGTTAAATATTTTTCTACCTCTTCCCGATTGGTTATTTTCTTACTTTCTAACTGGTTTCAAAAGTTAGTCATATAAGGGGTTTTAACTCCTTCCTCCACCCTCTTTTTTATTAGATTTAGTGAGATATATTACTTTATGCAAAATTATTTTCCGCTTTTATAATTAGGTTTTACATTTAATTTATCTCGACAATGAAGAAAAGTTTTGGTTAAATCTCTCTTTTCTAAATCTTCTATAGCTTGTTTAATAATATTTTCTACTTCCTCATCAGTCGGAAGTTGTTTTTTTCCAATAAACTCTTTTAGTTTCTTCTTAATAAAGTATT
Organism: Funneliformis geosporum; assembly: GCA_946474995.1. Lineage (NCBI taxonomy): Eukaryota > Fungi > Glomeromycota > Glomeromycetes > Glomerales > Glomeraceae > Funneliformis > Funneliformis geosporum. The sequence goes on from CAMKVN010000030.1 coordinate 553, forward strand.
TAACAGCATTGATAAAAAGCTCGGCTGGTTGTATCATTGGAGCACGAGCAGGTAAATATTTGAGAATAATCCCCTTTTTAACTGCTAAATCTTTAATAGGAAGTCTATTTTCCTTTATAAGAGATTTAACAGCATGATGAATTTTAGCATTATCTAGCAAGATATAACTGTCATCAGGAAAATTAATTCTTTCAATAAAATCGTGTAAATCTACTGCTGTAGTTCCTTTTTTCTCCTTTTCCTTATCTTTGTTATTTTTAATCTTCGACAAAATTTTAGATTTGTTTCTTTTCTCCTTTTTTCTAATATTCTTAATTGTCTTATAACCAACTTTAAATTTTCCTTGTTCTGCTATATTTTGAACACAAAGAATAACAGTAAAGCGAGTCCCTTTTTCTCCTACTTGGATTTTTTTGGCTCGACAGCCCTTTCGAGAATAAACAAAACGATGAACTTCATTAGCATAGAAACCAAACTCATCTAAAGAAAAACAATTTGAGTAAGAATAAAGCCAGTAATTATCAAGCACAAATTGCTTGACCTTTTCTATATTTAACTCATAATATTCCTTAGTTCCTACTTTACCAGTTTGTTTTTCTCTAGTTAAAGTCCGAGAAATAGTTGATTGATTTAAGTCTAGACCTATTTTGCGATATTCCTCAACTGCTTCTTGCTGAGTTTTAGTGATTTCATTCCTTTTATCCTTTGGATTAATAAAAGTTTTTAAAAGAGATAAGTTATAACCTGTGATTTTTAGTGGTCTTCCTCTTTTTTTATATTCTTTTTTAGGATTTTTGGCTCTATACTCTAAATTCCTAATAGTTCTTTCACTCACATGAAAAACTTGGTAGGCTAATCTCTTTTGAGTAATCCCTAACTGCCTTAGTGTAATCACTAGTTGAGGAGTAGGTCTTATTTTCTTCTCTATAAGATAACTTTCTGCTTCTCCAACACCTTTTTCTAATTTTTCTCTTAATTCAATTAAAGCTAGTTTTTCTTCTACTTCTTGATATTCTTTCTCAGTTTTAAAAATGTCTTGGTCAAATAACTGGCAAATGTTTTTGTCTTGATTATCTTCATTAGGGAAAAGTTTTATTTTGCCAGGCAGACTAGGGAAATAGTCTAGTTTCTCATAGTTGTGAATTCAATCTTTCTTGCCTGTCTCGATGTTCAGAACCTCATATTTTCAGAAGTCTCCATCCCTTTCTTCATAAAGAATTTTGGCAAGATATTCCATATATAATATATTTTATATACTTTGTATATAAAGAGTTGTATCTTTTGAAAAGAAAAAACAAACTAAATGTTTATCTAAAAAAACAAAAAGAAATAAAATTGTTATTATGGCGGGTCTAAAAATTAGCACTACATCTCTTTACTCTAACAATTTATTAAGTAAGGTAAAGGATAACACACACACACAGAGAGAGAGAGAGAGCAAAATCAAGGGTATTTCCCTCTTTTCTGGGGTTGGTGTCTCTAATGCTTATCTAAAAGACATAGGTATCGAAATAGTAGCAGCAAATGAACTACTAGAAAAACGAGCAGAATTCTACAAACATTTATATCCCAAATCAAATATGATTATTGGGGATATTAGGGATGAAAAAGTATTTAAACAAATCTTAACTTTTGCTATTAAAGAAAAGGTGCAACTCCTTTTAATCACTCCTCCTTGTCAAGGATTTAGTTTAATAGGAAAAAACAAGAATGAAGAACAAATTCTTGCTGATGAAAGCAATTTCTTAATCTTTAAGGCAATTGAATTAATTGAGAAATGTGATTTTGATTACATTCTAATCGAAAATGTTCCTCGGTTTTTAACAGTTTCTTTTCCTTACAAAAGTGCTTTTAAATCTCTAACTGAAATTCTTGTTGATAAGTTTTCTAATGAATACCACATTGAAGGCAATATTTTAAATGCTAGGGATTATGGAGTTCCCCAAAATCGACCAAGAGCAATCGTAAAGCTTTACAAAAAGAAATATTCTTGGTCTTGACCCACTAAACAAAAACAAATCACCTTACGAGAAGCGATTTCCCACCTTCCCAGTCTAGAAAGTGGCGAGAAATCCGATATTAAATGACATGCAGCAAGGGTTCACTCTGATAATCATGTTAAATGAATGAGATATACCCCCACAGGTCAAACTGCTTTGGATAATGTTAAATATTATCCTCAAAAACCAAATGGAGAAAGGATAAGAGGTTATCCTGCTACTTATCGAAGAATGCATTGAGATAAGCCTTGTCCTACCATTACCATTAGAAGCGAAATAGTTTCTTCTCAAAATAAAGTTCATCCAGGATATAAGCGACCCGATGGCACTTATTCAGATGCCCGAGTTTTAACCATTCATGAACTACTAATACTCTTTTCCCTTCCCACTGATTGAAATATTCCAAATTGAGCCAGTGAAATATTAGTCAGACAAGTAATTGGTGAAGGAGTTCCTCCTTTGATGATGAAAAGTATTTTGAAAGGTATTATAGCACAAAATCATGGTGGGTAAACTAGGAAAAAGAATTAAAGGTGTCTCTTTATTTGCTGGTGCTGGAATAGCTGAAACTTACTTAAAGGAAATTGGGATAGACATAGTGGTTGCTAATGAACTAATTGAAAGTAGAGCAAACTTTTATCAACATTTATACCCTTACTCCAAAATGGTTATTGGAGATATAAAAGATGAGAAGGTTAAAGAAGAGATTGAAAAACATATTTCCCAAGATGTTAAGTTATTGTTAGTAACACCTCCCTGCCAAGGAGTATCAAGTTTAGGTAAGAATAAATTACAACTCCACTATGAAAAGGATAATAGAAACTTTTTAATCTTCGAAATATTTTACTTTATTGATAAATATCAATTTGACTATATCTTAATTGAGAATGTTGCTTGATTTACTAAGATTTTATTTCCTTACCAAGGAACCTCCAAATCCCTACTGGAAATTTTAAATAATAAGTATTCTGATAAGTATAATGTTGAAGGAGATATCCTCAATGCCAAAGATTATGGTGTGCCTCAAAGTAGACCTAGAATGATAATCAAGATGCTTAGGAAAGGTTTATCATGACCCTGACCTACTAAACAACCTGAAATTACTTTAAGAGATGCCATTTCTCATTTACCTAGTTTAGAGAGTGGGGAAAGGTCAGATATTAAATGGCACTATTCTAGACCTCATAATCCGAGAGATGTGATAGCAATGAAACATACTCCTACTGGTTGTAGTGCTTTTAAAAACCTAAAACACTATCCAAAAAAAGAAGATAGTCAAAAAATTAATGGTTTTCACAATACCTATAAAAGAATGAATTGGGATGAACCTGCTCCTGCTCGAACTATGAATAGTGGTAATATTGGCTCTCACAATAATGTTCATCCTGGTAATCTTAAACCTGATGGAACCTATTCGGATGCTAGAACTCTAACTGTTCATGAGTTGTTAATTGTTTCTTCTTTACCTATTAACTGAAATATTCCTAACTGGGCTAGCGATACTCTTATTAGGCAAGTTATAGGAGAGGGAGTGCCTCCTTTATTGATGAAAAATGTTCTCCGAAGTATAAAAATCAAAGAGGATAGTCGAGAATATTGAATAATCCAAAGACATACTTCTAGCATGGATTTGTTGGCAGTAGTTGCTAAATATTTACTAGAAAAGCAAGGGAGTAGTATAGGTAAAGAAGATGTCAAGAATATCCTTGAAGATTTAAAAGAGAGAAAACTTTATAGGTCTAGAAGTGAAGTTATTTCTCATACTACTTTGGAAAGTAAAATTAGTCAATTATGCTACTTCATGATCGGTTATCAAGATGGAAGTAGGAAAAACTTTATTTTTAGCCCTCTCGGAAAACTGTATTTAGATAATTTTTACACTAGTGCTATCAATCGGTCTTATGTTTTTTTAACTTTGTTGTTTTCCATTCAATATCCTCATCCTCACAGCACAAGTCCAAATTATCAACTTTTCCCTTTTAGAATGATTTTTAAACTGTTAACTGATAGTAGACTAGGGAATATGCTGTATAATTACGAGATTTTTATGTTTGTAATGAGAACTAGAAGTAATGATTTAGCAACATATGAGAATCTAATTCAAGAGATTTTAAAATATCGGTCTAAAAATGATGGAGAGATTGAAGAATTAATTAAGGATAATCAACATGAGTATGTCAATCCTTTATACGAATGAGATTATTACACTACTAGACTTTTAAAATCTCATAACTTAATTTCGGTTAAAGAAGTTTCTTATAATAAAATTGAGTTATTCCATAAACCTAGATATAAAAACACTAATCCAACTAAAAGAACCTACATCAAGAAAGCAATAACTATAAATAGCAATTATCTAAATTTTGTAGAAGATTTGTTGGAAGAATGAAAGTTTGATGAAAAACCTATTCAATTGGATGACCCCAATTCTTTAAAAATTGAAAATGTAAAGTTAATTTACTCTAAACTCCCTAATAATTTATTAGATTATGGAGTAGTAGATAAAGAAAATAAAAAAGATAGAGAACTATTTGAAATTCCTAGGTTAATTGTTTCTCATTCCCAAAATATTGAAACTGGTTCTAGTAAACAATTTGAAGAGGTAATCGAAAAAGCAATGAACTTGTTTTATGATGTCAAAGCACAAAGGATAAGTGGAGCAGGCAATACAGATATAGAGTGCTTATACATTCTTTCTGAAAAAGATAAGCAGAAGTTTAACGTTGATGCTAAATCTACTGCTAAAAAGTTAATTCAAATTAATCCTGGCAGACTTAAACAACATATTGCTAAAACTAATGCTAGATACTGTATAGTAATAACTCCTGAATATACCCCTAGTGCTATTAAAGATATTCAAGGAGAAAACATCGTTGTTCTAACTTCCTTTTCTTTATCAGAATTCATAAATCAGTGAATTATCAGCAAACAAAGAGAATTAAGTTTTAAGGGTATTCATGAGATTATTGATAATAACTATGGAGAAGATATTTCTCAAAAAGTTTATGACCTAACCTTTAAAACTTATGGGAGTGGTGTAAACTTATAACTTCTTACCTTATTTTTTAAATTGTTTATTGTATCTTTCTTCATGCATTTTTCTTTCTAGTTCAAATATTTGTTCTCTAATTTCTCGACATTCTCTTTCTAGTCGGGAGCTTTTGTTCGCTTTGCTTATGGCAGTGATTATCATTATAATTAAACCAAGAAGAGGGAGAAAAATTCAGCAAATTCACCAAAAACTTTCTCATATCCTATCTTTTTCTCGTTCTTTATACCTTAATCGATTGCGCAAGATACTAATTTCTAGTTCAATTCTAATTTCTGCTTGAATTTGCTCTCTCTCTCTCTCTCTGTTATCTGAGTATTTATTGTTGTTTACGTTTTCCATATTAATTATTTTTATGTAAAATTATCTATATGTCCAGAGCATTAAAAATAACTAAAATAAGAGATGTTAATGGTCACAATTACACTATCTGATTACATGATAATTTACATCTACTAAACCATATCACTAGTATATAGATTTGCTAAAATTTATAATATAAAAATAATACTACCATGACTAAAAAGTTAACTTACTGTTCCCATTGTGGCAAAAGTTTTTATATTACAATATGAGGAAATGGAGGAGGTGTAGCAAAAAGAGAACAAGTTAAATGTTTTAACAATCTAGAATATGTAATGGTTAAAAAAATAAGTCGTATTGTTTATACTGATAAAAGCCCTTATGAGAAGAAGATTGATTTGTTTAATTTCTTAAAAGATTTAGATTTAGGAGAATTAGAAGAAGGCAAGAATAAAAAGATTAATCTTTTGCTATTAGGCAGAGTTTATAATGAATTAGCTAAACAAAATTTAAGAGAATATAAGAAGTTAGAAGGTGATAGTCAGAATGAAATTAAATAGTTATTGATTGCTAAAATGACTTATATTTTGTTTAGCAAAAGCGGAAAATAATTTTGCATAAAGTAATACAAGGGAGATATCAGAGGTAGATATTAAACTTTTTCGGTCTGATATTTTTTCTTAATTATTTAATAAAAGGTTAATCTTTTCTTTGGTATTTTAGTTTTAGATTGGTTCTTTTCTAACCATTCCAAGGGGTCAAGTTGTTTTAGAGCCTGTTGGTATTTTTGTTTACTCTTTCTCCTTTTGAGTAAGTAATATTTTTCAACCAGTATTTTAATCAGTCAATTCTTTGGTTCTCTTTCTCTTGGTAGCAGATAAAGCAATATCACTTCTTTTCCTTCCGTTGTTTCATTAACTTTAAGGGAAGAATTTTATAACAGTCAGAACATTTCATATCAATAAATTTTTTTTAATTTGATGGTGGTGATGGTTCTCTTTTTTTATCATTCAATCATTTTTTTTATTTTCCCTCTCTCCTTTTATTATTTATAAAATAAATATAAACTTTACTCCGAACCTCCTTTTTATAATCTCTAATCTCCCCCTAATAAAAAAAATAACCCCCTCTATACTCTTACGCTTTTCGCTTGTAAAGCCTTCTCCCTTCGGTCGAACCCTTTATCCTCAAACCCATAATTCAGTCATAGAGTTCTATGGTAGAGTTCACAATCCTTATTCGCTAGGCTCATAAGTCTTATGATAATAACCATAGATAAAAATGCCTGAGAGATGGAAAAAGTTGCTCCATCGGAAAAAAAATGTTCTTCTCCTTGTGCCGTGTCTCGTTTTCCACGGGTAAAAAAGTTAATTAAACAGTTTTCACCAGAGGCTTCCATTATCCTCCTTCACTCTCATTTTACAGAGAGATATTGTTTTATGGTCGTTTATCAGTTTTAAAAACTGAACTTAACTTTTTTCGTAGGAGAGAAAATTACTTTCTCCTAGTAGCCCATTAGTTTCCTAATAGGCTGATAGCAGAAGTCTAATTTATTTTAAGGTCTAACTAGCAAAAGACCATAATTTATTTAATAAATTCTTTAAAAATTCTCTTTCTTTTCTATCTTTTTCACTGTAAATATGCTGACTGCTTTGGAAATTGGTATGTTTGGTGATTAGATTATTTAAATCTGTTTGGGTTTTGGCTTGGTTTTCTGAACTGGTATACTTTTGCTCTCCTGTCTGATTTTGACTGGCTAAACTCCTTAATTTTTCCTTTAATCGGTTAATGGTTTCCAATTTTTCGGATAATTGGTGGTTAGTTTTTTTCTCTAAGGTAAAATAATCGGTTTTTCACCTTTCAATGGTGGGATTAATGGGTTTTTCTAACTCTTTAATAATCTTATCTCTTTTAAATACTCTTTCTTTTCATTCTTGTCGTTCTTTTAATCATTCCGAGCAAACTAAACAATAAGCCTCTCCTCGGTCAGGAACAGGATATTTTTGACAGTGAAAACAAAGTTCGTTTTTATTAGATTGCTTTTGCTCGGTTAGTAATTTACTTTGTTCTTGAATAACTTGCCGGCTATTTTTTATTTCCTTGGTTAGTTCTTTATTCTTTTCTTGCTCTCGCTGATAAAGATTAGTAAAATTGCTGATACTGTTTTCTATTTCGGGACAACGGAGACATTTAACGGGTTCGACAACTTTTTCAGGACTAACAAGGTCTAACATTTCACCTCTGGGACTAACGGGACTAACACGGGAGGGACTAACCAAATTATCAGGACTAACATTTTCGGTTAGTTTTTGGTTAGGGTCTAACAATCGGGGACTAACATTTAATTCAGGGTCTAACAATTTAGCCCTCTTTTTCCTCATTAGTTCTTTTTGGTATTCTTTTCTTTTTGCTGGGTCTTTAATGGGCATAAGTTTCTTTGATTTCAGGTGTTTTTCATAACTTACTATAATCCTGATAAAGATAATCGTAATCATTGTGAATATAATTGGAAGTAGTTTCAATATTAGAGTGTCCTAATAGTTTTTGAATAGTGGTTAAACTAGTTCCTTTATTATTCAAAAGAGTAGCAAAACTTCTTCGAAAACTATGAGGGGTAATATTTTTTTTAATTTGGGCTAATCTTACTCTTTTCTTTATCATTTGACTAATGGCTAGGGGAGTTAATCGGCTCCCTTTTTTAGTGAGAAAAAGATGGTTAGAAGAGTTAACTTGAAAATTAATGGTTAATCACTCGGGGACAAAAACATATCTCATTTTATTTCCTTTGCCTAATATTCGAATGCTTTTTTGTTTTCAATCATGATGCTTAATGTTTGCTAATTCACTCACTCTTAAACCAGTATAGAATAAGAAGTCTAAAATTAGATTATTTCTTTGGTAAATTTCATTTTCCCTTTCAAATCTAACTGCTTTTATTTTTGCTAATTCCTCTTGCTTGATAGTATTAAAAAACTTCTTACCTAGTTTAGGAAGCATTCAACTTATTCTTTCCCAATCTATTTTTGCTTTTTTAAATTTGCCGTAAGATTTTAAGGCTTCTTTCATTAGTTTCAAAGTTCCAGCTTCATATTTAGTGAGAATATTTTTGAAATACTTTTGAATATTAGGGGTAGTGAAGTTTTGGTGGGGATACTTTTGATAAAGTTGGAGATAGTTTTTGATAGTGGTAGAGGCTAAATTTTTCTTTTTTAAATAATTAGTGTATTTAGTTAGGTTATTCATATTATTTATAATTCGGTATGTTGCTGGACTTTTGGAGTTTGAAAGGCTTTACCTTTACACTTAGAACATAATTTATTGAAGGTTCTTTCTAGACACTTTACCTTTTGGCAATTCTTACAGTGCCGATTTAGTCAGATTAGGATTAGAGTTAGTAAGAGCAAGTTTTCTAAAATTAGAATGGTTAAAAATATAAGGCTAAGGCTTTCCATAGACATTTTTGTTTAAAAAGTGTTTAACTTGCTCTTTTTCGGCTTCGGTGAGGGGTTTAGTAGCCACTATTTCCTTGGGCTTGCTAGTATCTAATTTGTCCGGATCTAAATTATCCGAAGTGGGAATTAGGAATAATTTTTGTAAGAAATATTTAATGGCATAGGTTTCAGCTGAACCTTTGGCTTTGGCAATATCAGTATTTTGCCCGGTAGCTCAAAAGTGAAAGGTTAAATGTTCGGTTTGATTTTCACTATTAATTAAAATGGCTTGCTTTTGGTATTGGATTATTCATTCTTTATCTTGCTTTTCTTTACTAAAACTTTCTTTGGTGTCCGAAAGTAATAAGATTAATTTAGTTTCAGCCAATAAAGGCTTTAAAATGGTTAGGATTTGGTATTCCGAAACATATTTATAATGCTGAAATCGGTTTTGTTCGGATTTGGTTAAATGGGTTAGTTTACTTTGGATTTGCTCTAATTTTTGATAAATATTGTTAGTGTTATTCATAAATTTTTAAAATTTCTTGTCTTTTATTGCTTGGTAGCAATCTAAGCAGTAATAATTATCATCCTGTTCTTTTACTTCCTCTATTCGAAAATAAGAGGAGCAACTTTGGCATTTTTCATATTCGGAGCAATGTTCATGGTCTACTGCTTTTAGTCAAAAATTAACTTCGTAAAGTGGTCGGCTTTGGTTATAGGTCTTGCTAATTTTGTTAGCATAATCCGAAAATCAGAAAGAATAATTTTCATCTTGGATATCTTTATCATCTAGAAATAAGTGGCAATTAGAGCATTGGAAATCTTTTAATAAGTCCTTATTTTCAAAGGATATGCCATTCATGTTTTTATTAATGGCTCCCATAATCGTTAATATTTTCTTTATCTTTTTGTTCTTGCTCTAATTCTTGCCCTAAAACTTTTTCTTGGCAGTATTTATGGATAATGCTTTCCCAAGTTTGTTTACAGTTAACCAAACAGGACTGATTATCTTTTCGAGTTAAGTGAGTTTCTAAAAGGGTATAAGAGGCTTGACAAGCAGGGCAGTTATGACGGAGTTTTTTTTCTATCTGTTTAATTCTTTTCATGGTTTAATATTTCCCAATCCAATAACCGGAAAAACTGCCCGGCTCCCGGTTTCCTTTGAACTTTAAATAAATATTGTTTGCCTAAATATTTCCTTTGTTCGATTACTTGCCAAATGTTTTCCTTTTCTAATCATTCTTTAAAAACTAATATTTCTTTTATTTGCTCCTCGTTTTCTAATTCTACGGCTAACCGTCAGTATTGATTGCCTAAATGTTCGGATTTCTTATTTCGAACTTGGTCTAATTTCCTATCCTTAACAATTCCAATTAATTCTTTACTTTTTTCCATAACTTTCTATTTGTTGGTTTAGTTTTTGGAGTTGGTAAGAATAGGCTGTAAAGGATTTTCTTTCAGATTGTTTGGTGTAAACAGTTCCGATTGAAAAATGCCCTTGGACTTGGAGAAAAGAACCTTTTTTAATTTTGGGTCGGATATAATTGCCTTTCTGGTCTTTAATCCGAAAAAAAACAGGTATATCTTGCTCTTGGTTATCTACTTTTAAGAATACTCGGGCTGGATAAGGATTTTTGATTTTTAAGGCTTGGTTAATTTGGCTGGTGGTTATTCCGGTTAGGGTGATTAGTTGTTTTTCAGTTTCCTTTTTCGAATAAGTTATTTCATCTTTTTCTACTATTTTCTTTTGATGGTTAGTAGGAACCCCTTTTTTTAACTTATTAGTTTCTGACATATACTTTTTGCTTGTATATAGACTAGAAATAAAAATAGGTTAAAAAGTTATAATAAACTACTCTAATAATATAATATATCATTAGTATTCATAAGGATTTATTACGCTATTCATTTTAACTGTCTGTTTTTTTTAATAAAACTAAATTACATAGTAATTCAAACTAAAAAGCGGACATTAATTTTGCATAATGTAATAAATTAATTAAAAGAACATATTTTCACTGAATTTTTATTATATTATTAATGGTGATTATATACGAGTTTAAACTATTTTCCTCTTCTACTCCTTTTCCGAGGTGGGGGTCAAAACTTTTCCTGTTTTATCTAATTCCATCGCCTCATTAATTTTAAAATTCCTTTTTTCTTGTAATATATTTAAAATAAATATTATGAATATAAAAGAAGAAATCGAAATAAATGAAGAATATATTTTACAAGAAATTAAAAAGATAGCGGACGCAGAGAGAGAGAGAGAGAGAGAGCAACTTGCGGAACTCAACATGATTCCGATTTCATCTCACCCGATTAGTCCTCGCTTAAATTATTTAAAAGGGAATTTTAAAACAGTTCTAACTTATATTTATCTAAGTAAACTGAAAGTATCAAATGAAGAAATAGAAAATTATTTTGAGGAAACAACAGCGGAACCTTGGAAAATTGATAAAAAACTAAAAGAGAAAAAAGAAAAATTTCCCGGAGATTCCGAAACGAAAATTTTAGAAAATTTTTTTTCTATACTCCAAAAAGAAACTGATAATATTTTTGAAGAGTATAAAAAAATTGACTACCGCCGAAGTTTAGAAAAAATTAGCCAAGAATTCGGCAATTTACAAAAAAATGTCGGCCAATTATTTGGGGAAAATGAAGAACTTGAACACAAAGCAAAAAAACATTTAGAAAATGAAAAAAAATGAAGCGAAGAATTAAGAAAATCCGGAGAAGAAAATTTTCATCTAAACTCGGAAAATATAGAGTTAAAGAGCGAAATTGAAAAGTTTAAAGCCGAAAGAGATAAAAAAGAAACGGATATTATAAAAAAATACCGGCAAGAAAATAAATTATTAAAAGTCCAAGAAGTTGAATTCGGAAAGGAGAAAGAAGAGTGAGGAAAAGAAAAAATAGATTTTAAGACCCATATTCTTAGTTTAAGGGAAAAAGTCGAAGGTTGAGAGAAAAAATATAAAGATTTAAACAAAAAATCAGAGGAGCGAACAAAAAACTCGGTCGAACAATACGGAAAATTAAGAACCTTACATTCAGAAGTAGAAATCGAAAAAGCGGAAAACAAAAAACTAAGAGAGCAAATCGCACTCCTAAATGAATATATTGGTGAACTGGGAGCCGAAGTGGTAATGAATAGGAAAGAATATTTAGAATTAGACTACATAGGCGACGATGGAGCGGAATGAACCGAAAAAATTACCAAGGAAGATTATTTGAACCTTCAATCGCGACTTACCAGTGCGGAAAATATTTTGTCCGAAGCCGAAAAAAAACGAAGAACAAGAAGCAATTCTCTTGATTTAGCCTATTCTCCGATTAGTCCGGTGATAAAAGGAGGTATAATTTTAGGTGATGAAATCAGTTCCTATTTTTCAGATAAATTCCCAAGCAGGTCCAACAGCCGAATGGGAAAAATCCAGAGACGAAAAAGAACTGATAGTTTTACCAGAAAAAGTCCGAAATCAACTCATTCCAAAGAATGAAGCGAAGATTCGAATGATTCGTTAAAATCTACTACCGACAGCAAAATCGGCTCCTCTTTGATTTCTTCTCCTATCATTTATCCCAAGGAATACGATAATTTAAAAAGGGAGAAAGAGCGAATAAGCCGGTTTAATGATGATTTGTTGACTGAATTAAATAAAATCAAAATAGAGTTAGAAAGGAAAGAAAAAGAGTGAGGAGAAAAAGAATTAGCGTTCGAAAGGAGAATTAATGACTTACATAAAGAAATTGAACAATTAGTCGATGAAAAAAATCACGATTTACTTCCTTTACTCCGCTCTGTTTTGATTAATTGGGCGGCTCATATCAATAGCCTTTTGTCCGAACTACCAGAAGATGGTTCTTTGCTGGAATGAATTAAGGAATTAGAGGCTCAAATAATAGCCAAAAAACTGACCGAATCGGAGTCCGAATGTAAAGTTGAAGAACACCGAGAGTTAGTCAGTGAAAATGCGAGATTATGGGAGGAAATTAGGACGCGAGGTATAAATTCCGGTTCTACTACTCCGAATAATGAAACCGAAACTTCAACCGACCGAGGAGAAAAATTGCCTTCGCCTGAGCCAAAATTAAAATCACATTCAGAAAGTAAGCAGACAATTTTAACTGATTTAATCACTGCTTTTACCCAAGCCCAAACGGATTGAAAAGCCGCTCGGGAGGAAATCGGCGAAGCCTTAAACGAAATTGAACTTCCGAAAGATTTAGAACTTTTAATAAAATCGACTGAAATCGCTTCGGAGGAGGAATTAAGCAATAGCGAAGATGAGGAATTTTTTTCATTTTTGTCGGATGAGCAAAAAGAAATTATAGAAAACACAAAAGAACTCGCTAAAACCCTTACTGTTGATAGCGAAAAAGCCAAAACGGAAGCGGTGGTTGGTTCTGTCCTTCCCCGCTCTCCGCACCAAGTTTCGGTAGAAAGTTTGGCTTCCAGCATGAACCAAATTTTTGCTGAGAGGGAACGAATTTTCAATCTCGCTATCGGAAATGAAGAAGCCAAGATGGATAGTGGTGAAATTAAGGATAGTTTTGCTACTCTAAGAGAGAATACTAATGAGGAGTATAAAGATGTTGAGGAACAAATTAAAGAAAAAAATTCCAAAAAAGCCAAAATAGAAAAGGAGATTGAGGAAATAATAGTGAAAATTGAAGAACAAACAAAATTGGTTGCAGAGCTTAACAAAAATATAGAGGATAGTGTTCTGACCTCCGAAAAAGAAAATTCCGAAGTCGAATTAGAGAAATTAGACGAGGAAAAAAATAAGGCAATTGAGAACCTAAACTGAGAGATAGAAAAATTACTTGAAAAAAAAGCACGGGCTGAACGAAGTCTAGCCAAATTAGAACTAAGATTCTATAATTTAAAGATTACTCTCGACAACCAAAACAAATTAGAAAGAAAGATGGATGAACTAGCCCGCAGTAAGGAAAAATTACGGGATGAACTCTTCAAAGAAAAAGAAAAAGAAAAAGAAAAAGAAAAAGAAAAAGAAATATCCGATAACTTTAACCAAATTTCTGAATTAGGGGAAGAACTAAACGAACTAATCCAAAGTTCGGATTTAGAAAAAGCCCAAAAAGTCCCAATAAATAAATTACTGAAAAAATGTGTCGCTAGACTTCGTTCTTTGGCTCGCCAAAAAATGGAACAGGAAAACTCCATCGCCCGTTTAATTTCCGAAAATAGTAGAAAACAAAGTTTATTATTCGGTTTTGAAGCCAAATTAAACTGAATACAAGAACAAACCCTCCTAATAGAAAGAGAAAAAAGAGCATTAGAAAATAAAATAAAAACCCAAGAAAGCGAGGAAATGGAAAGAAAGTGAGATCGAGCCAAAAGATTTCACCATATCCGGAGCGATTCCGAATATTCCGATTCTTCGTTTAGTTCATTTGAAACACCAAGTCCGATTGAAAGACCAGCCGAACCAAAAGGAATACCGCCCCGAGGTAGTAAAAGGAATGAGGAATTAACTTCTGAATTAAAAGAGGCTCGGGAGAAAATTGCTAAGTTAGAGGAGGAAAATGAAGGTCTAAAAAAAGAAGGACAAGAAAACGAAAAATTAATTAGAGATGGAATGGAAAGAATCGAGAGATTAAAGAAATTTATTAAGAGACAACAAACTGAGGAAAGTGGTTGTAATGATAGTTTTCATATAGATTTAGAAAAGGAAATAAAAGCAAAAATTTCTCGTATTGAGAAGTTAGAAAGTAGGCTTCTCCGAGTGGAGAAAGAAAACAAAGATACCCGGTTTGATAAAAAACAATTGGAGAGGGAATTGCGAGAAAGAACAAAATATTGGATGGATACCCTTGAAACATTGTTCGCCAAAATACCAGAAAATAGTGAATTATCCGCTGAAATAGCAAGGTTAAAAGCCGAGTTAGCCAGTAACGAAAAATCTCCGAAATTAGGAGAAGAGTGTAATATTGAAGAACATCATGAATTATCCGATAAAAACTTGGAATTGCAGGCTAGAATTATGGGTTTGATGATGAGTAATGAACATTTACAGGAAGTAATAAAGCAGTTGAAAAAATTAAAAAAACCAGAGATGGAATTGAAAGGAGATGCTTCGTCAAGCAAAAAAGATTGAAAGGATATTCATTCTGCTTTTACCCCTCGATTAGTCCGCCAATGGCAAAGTTTAAATTTTACTTATGAGGAATGTAAAGAGTGGATTAATATCATAGGAGGTAACGAAGAAACATTCATTGAAATTCCGGATTTTTTCGCCTGACTACGAGATAATAAGCAATTAATTCCGGAACAAGTATTAAATTTTTACAATATAGAGGCTTTATATTTCGATTACCATTTATATAAATTTCACCCAACTGATTGAAAAAAAATGTTCAATGAACTTTCCCTCCAATTCTGCGAATTACAAAGGGAATTAGAAAAGACTAAAAAAGAGTTAGAAGAAGGGCGAAAATCCAAAGATGACAAAATTACTAGTTTAGAAAAACAACTTGAATTGCTTCGCCAGAAATTAAAAAACTTTCGCAAAAAAGAAAAACCATTTATTCATTCTGAAACTGTTTCTGGTAATTCGACTTCGCTTTCTTGAAATGGTTTTCTGAATAAACCCAAAGTAGCCCAAGTTTTAAAAACAACTGGTAATACTATTTTATTCGGTCTATCCTTGAATGGTTTAGCAGCAGGTTATCAACAAATTTTTGGTTCAACTGCTAACCAACTAAATTTAAACACTCCGCTCAACATTTCTGATTATTCTGATAATTTATTAGTTCTAGCGGCTCTCCAAAACCCCAATCAGTTGGATTCCACTTGTCCTAATCCTAATTTACCAGATTTTTATCGGACAGAATGAATGAGTTCCTCCTTTAAACAGACCGAGGAAAAATTAGAAAACCGAATCTCACTCGCCAACGAGTTTGTTTTACCCGAAAACGACCTAATCAATTCTCAGTCTGAATTAGACCGACAGACCAGAATTGTCCGAAAATCAGATCACAAAATTAAAAATTTACAAAGAAAATTAGTTACCAGTGAAAAAGCAAACGGAGAATGAAAAGATAAATATGAAGTCGCCAAAGGGAAAATTGTCGAGTTAGAAGAGAACCAAAAACCAGAAAATTTACCGGGCGATTGAGAAAAGCGGTTAAAGAAAATTACTGAGTTGGAGCAAGTAAATTGCGATTTAAAGACTGATTTAACTAATTTAGAAACTCAAAATAGTCAACTCTCGGTTCGACCTGATATCAGTGCTGAAAGATATAATGAATTACTAAATCAAGAAAAAAGGAATAAAAGTTTTCAAACTCAATTACAAACTCGTCACCAGCAAATAGCGAAGCAAATTCAGCAAAAACGAGAATTCTGCTCCGAGTTAAAGGTGGCTAACCAAACTATCACTAGTTTAGAAGAGAGAATAGATAAATTAACTTCCCAACCGGATAATCGTCCTAATATTACCTTGACCGAACACAATAAGTTAGTCAAACAAATAGGTGATTTAACTACCGAAAGAGATAAAATTAATGAAGAATTAACCACCTGAACTACTATATTTGGCAATCAAACCGCCACCCAAGTAAAAACGGAACAGGATAATTATCAGCACCAGCTCAAAAATTATGCTACTGGTCTAACCGAGTTAGGTATTGAAAATCTAACCGAGTGAGAAAAGATAGTGCGGGAGTGAAAGCAACAAGCCGAGCAATTTTCTAACCTCTCTCAGCGTCCGAATATTAAAACAGAGGAATTTGCTGAATATAAAAACCCGGAACAAGTCGCCGAAATTGAAAAAGTAGTGCGGGAAAATACACTCCGAACGAACGACCGAGCCTGAATTGAGAAAGGTTTGTTAGACCCCACGGAAGTTAAATTAAATTTATCCAAGTTAGAAACCGCCCGAGATAGCCGACCCAATATTACGCTTACTCAGTATGAAGCATTAAAAAAGAACCAAAAGCCGTTGAATTGGGAAGTAAAATTAAAGCAAATTCCTCGATTAGAAGAAGAAAATAGAGAATTGAAAACTAATCAAACTACTCTTGAAAATAATTTTAAAAAGTATAAAGAGGAGTATAAATTTAAGGAAGTTGATATCACCAAGGAGGTAAAGGAAGCGGTGGAGAATAAAGAACGAGAATGAATCAATAAAGGATTAATTAACCCCCATAATGAAACCGACTTATTAATAAATAAATTAGTTCCCCAAACCAACTTGACTGCTCTGGAAACCGAACGCGATAAACTTATCGAGCAAAGAGACAACCGACCGGATATTACCCTTGATAAATGAAATGAGTATCTAAACTCGGTTAACCGCACTATTACCGGAAAAGAGAGCGAAATTAAAGCATTATCTATTAAATTAGAAAAGCAAGAATTAGATTATAGTAAAAATACCACTAGATTAAATGAAAAGGCTAATGACTGAAAGGACAAATATGAAAAAGAGCAAACCGAGCATGGTAATACTACTGACAAACTAACCAAAAGTAATTCGGAAAATGAGGAGCGGATAAAGAAACTCGGAAGTAATGTGGCTGATTTGGCTCAACAAATTCGTGATGCCGAGGTCGAGGAAGGAAAATTACAAACTGAACTTCACCAATTAGGAGAAAAAAACATTGAACTAACGGAGAAAATTAGCGAATTAAATACTGTTAGCAAGAAAGAACAAACAAACCTTAAAATTCTCCAAACCAGAGTTGAAAATCGTGGCAAGAAAATTACTGAACTAAGTAAACGTCCCGACATTACGGAAATCAGATATAATAAATTACTAACTATTGAAGCCAACCGTCCAAATATCACCCTAGCAGAGTGAAATGGGGATTATTCTTTGCGACCAACTAGAAAGGAATTAGAGGACAAACAAGAGGAAATCAATGAACTTACTACCGAAATAAATAAACTGAATGATAATTTATGAGAATTAAAAGACCGCGATAAATTAGAAATAGTCCACTTAAAAGCGGAAATTAAGGGTTATAAAAAACAAAGGGACATTCGACCGGATATTTCTTTTGCTTATTATCAGCAATTATTAATTGACAAGGATAATGCTCTTTCAACTATCGAAAAACTTCAAAGTGAACTTTTAACCGAAAAAGAACAGATTAAAGAATTAATACAAAGACCTACCCAAGGGGATTATGATAAACTAAAAGATAACCAGAGACCGCTTGATTTACCAAATAATTGAAAGGAAGAATTAAAGCGAATCAAGGAATTAGAAAATAAAATTAAAGTCCAAAAGGAAAAGATTACTAAACTCAAAACTCGTCCGGATATCAATATCACTAAAACGGCATGAACAAAAGATTGAAGTCAACGACCAACCCAGCAAGTTTATGCGGATTTACAAACTAACTTGACAGATATTAAATCCGAAAGGGATGAATTAAAGGAACAAATTTTAACCGAACAAAGGGAACATAACCGAACCAAAGTAGAATTATCCGCCACTTCCCAAAAAATTGAAATTGCCGAAAAATTTGGGTTAACTGATTGAAAAAACTGAGAAAACCAAACCAAATTAGAAAATTTAGCCAGTTTGTTAGCCCGACCAACGCCCAAAGAGTTAACAGAAGCCAAAATGAAAATTACTTCTTTAAATGAGAAATTGAATACTACCCAAAATGATTATCAGGAACTATTGAAGCAAAAAAAACGGGTAGTGGACGATTTATCCAAATGAACCACTGAATTTACTAACCAAACCGCCAGGGAGATAAAAAACACTCAAAAATTATTAACTACAAAATTAGGGACTATTCAAAATAAACTTAATGCTTGAACCGAAACTTTTCCCAAACAAAGTGCCAAAAAGGTGGCGGACTTACTGGATAGTTTGAAAGGAAAATTAACTAATTCGGAGGAGCAATTAAAAGAAAAGAAAACCAATTTAAACCGAACCGAGACTGAATTAACTAAATCCCAGGTTCAAAGTCGACTTTATCAAGGCCAAATAAGCCAATTAGAAAATAATTTACTTCATGTTTCTAAAATAAAGGAACAACAAGTAGTAAAAATTAGCGAACAAACCGAAAATCTAACCAAAATCGGCGAGGAATTACAACAACGAAAAGAAGATTACCGAAAATTAGCGGAAAAATTAGCCCAAGCCCAACAAGACTATACTCAATCCGAAAATAGTCATAGTCGAGAAAATAACCAAGATAGCTTAGTTAAGGTAGTAATTGCCGGAATCTGATTTTGAACTAGCAAAAAAGAGGCTGAAAAGTATCAGAAAACAGAGAGCAATATTATTGCTCAAATCATTAGCCAAATTCCAGAATTGAATTCTCTTGCTCCGAATAGTTCAGTTAGTCAAGTTATCGAAACCATTAAGAAATTAATTAATAAACCACCAATTACTCCCCAGAACATTGACCCCGACGAGCATTGAAAAAATGCTTATCAAACCGCCCAAACAACTATTCAAGAATTAGAACGCCAACTTGCCACTAAAAAACCAGTTCCTTCTAAGGGAGAGGACTTAGCGACTATCAAGCAATTAGAATTAAACTATTTAACCGAGTTATTTGGAGCAGCCTTTGATTTGGCTACTCAAAAGCAAATTCAAGTTGCTACTAAATATTCCCAAATAGTTCAGATTCGGCAAACTTTCTTAGCACAACAATTAACCCCCCAATTCAGTCCCGCAGTTAATTTAACTCCCTCTCACCCCACTGGTTTTTGGCAACCAGAAAGAATATTTTGACTGACTGTGCTAATAGTGAATTTAATAACTATTGGAGTATTTTTAAGGAAATTGAGATTAAAAAAATTGAAAAAAAGTAGTAAATAATAAATTTTAATTATAGGTGTTTATAGGCAGAAAAAATGGGAATAATTCAGTTTTTAATCGAAGTAAAGATGGTGAGAGAATTAAAAAAAATGCAATAGAGTTCTTGAATTATACTATAAATATAATTAATAATATGCCTATGGTCAAAACGAAAGGGAAATATCTAACTAGCATAATAATTCTAAATCAATCACCCCTAGTTAGATATAAATTGGCTTAGTTGCCGAGTGGTGATTGTTAACATAAATAAAAATACAAATCGTAATTAGAAGAATTGCGAAATGTGATAAAACAGTTAAAGAACGAATTAGAAGAATCAAGTAAGTAAATATAACTATGTATTAAATAAAGCGGATGTTGAACTAGTAGGTTTTTAATCTGTAAGTAAATTAAACTTACAAGTTTGACAAAAGTAAGTTAACCGCAAAAAAACCAGAAAATTTCAACAAAAATAAATTTTAATTAATAAAAAAAATATGAAAGATAATAACATTGATAATGGGAGAAATAGTCCCAAGGAAGAACGAATAAAATTTTTAAAAAATAAAGATTTTACTAACGCAAAAACTGTACTTGAATGATTGACGCTAGCAAAAGAAGCAGTCGAGGAAAATTCACATTTCATTATTAACAATGAAGATAAAGAAAATAATGATGCTAAAAAGTGTCATGAAGAGAATGAATTTATTTGTAAAGTATTAGATGATTTGCAATCTTCAACATTTTTAATGAAAAGAAAGGAGGAAGCGGAAGAATTAGAAAAAGTAAAGAAGGAACAAGAACAAGGTGTAATTGAAGAACTGCAAGTTTTCATATCAGGAAGTGAGAATAAGATGAAGAAAATAAGAGAAATAATCGAAGAGTCGAATTCTAGCGATAAAAGTGTTAAAAGAAATTCATTATTAAATTTAAAAGCGGATTTGAAAAAAAGTATACAAACGTCACAAGTTATAAATGGTAACAAAAAAGTAATTAAAAATGTAAGAAAAATTCTAGCCTTAGTCAAAAAAGCGGCAGATAAAAATCTAGAGGGGGAGGTACTCTCGAAACATATTGAACAAATATTGCAAGAAACTGAAAGTAATGATGATGATTTAAAAAAAGAATGCGAGAAATTGCATAAATTGTATAATAGGCCGATTACTATTGATAAATATAAGATAATAATGGGAAAGATATTAATTAAGGTATGATTAAAATCTTATCTAGACGAATGATATTCCGAGGAGTCAGATGAGTTAACTGACAATCAAAAACAAAAACTAGAAATTTTTGATGAACTAGAAAAGGAAAACAAGGAGTTAAAACAAAAACTTGAAGAATTAGAGAGTAAAAATGAAGAATCGAAAAGTTCTAAAATTAGTCTCGCTTCAATCCCAAAAAAGAATAAGCAAAAAGAGAATAAGCAAAAAGAGGAAATGGAAGTTCAAGAATGATTAAATTATTATTACGAAGAAGATAAAGAAGAGAAACAAGGAATATTTGGAGATCCTGTGAATAAGACTATGAAGTTAAGGGGTGATTTAGTAATAAGAGACTATCCGAATTTAGAGATAATAAATTTAGATAATACGGAAGAAATAACTTCGTTAACTATTGAAAATTGCCCCAAAATCGAATCAATTAGTGTTTATTGCAACAAAATTACCAAAATAGTCGGTTTAGAAGAATTGCCACTTCTGAACAAATTAAATTGTGTAGGAAATTTAATAGATAGATTGGATATTAGTAAAAATTTTAAACTGACCGAACTTCGCGTTTTTAGAAATCCTCCAAATATGGAGTTAGTTGGATTACAAAACCTTTCTTATATTGAAGATATTGTAACTAATGAGGGTAATCCGATTAACTTCTCACAAATTGTTAGAAAAGAGTTAGAAGAAGTGGCAGAAAAATTAGGAATTGACAAAAACGAACTAGAAAATAAATCAGGGGAGGAAATTAAAGGACTCATTCAAGAAGAAGGAAAAATAATTCGAGAGAATGAAACTAAACTTAATGATCCCGAACTTGGTTTGCCAGGTTTATTAAAAGAAAGAAAAATCGATGATAATGAATTAGAGAAAATAAGAAAGGAAATTGCCAAAGTTGAAGAATTAGAAAAAGAACAAGAACAAACCCAAAAGACGACCCGAGCAATATGAAGTAGTTTAGCAAGGAAGATGCAAAATAAAAGTTTAGCTCGATTTAAAGAAGGTTTAGAATTAGAGAAAAGAAGACAAGAAAAACTCGAAGCATTTAACAAACTCGAAGCAAATATAGAAGCAAATAAATAACTAATAAAAAAGCAGAAAATTTAAAAAATAATGATAAAATATGGTAGCACAAGAAGCACAAACATGGTTAAATAATTTAGGTATAGACAAAAATACTAGAAAAAGAATAGAAGGAGTAAAATCTTCCGTTGGAGTACTCTCGCCAACTAATCCCAGGGAGGAACTGAAAGGTGAATTAAAAATAGAGGATTTTCCTGAATTAGAAGAATTAGATCTAGAAGATGTGCGAGAATTGGATAAATTAGTTATTAAAAATTGTCCTAAGTTAAGGGAAGTTATTCTTTTAAATAGCGGAGTTAAAAAATTAGAACTTGGTTCAGGACTTGACAACTTACTCTTTTTAGATTTTAGTTTTGATACTGATGTTGATGATCGACCTGTCGAAAGAAAACTAGATGAACTTGATCTCGGTAATGTTCCTAATTTGAAAGTCCTTAGAAGTTGTGGAGTTCAGCAAACTAATTTGAAAGGAATAGAGAAGTTAACCCAACTTCAAACTCTCGATAGCGGTGATGAATTGAATGACGCGGCAGTTGTTTCGCTTCCTACCGAAATTTTTCGGGAGTGAAAGAAAGGTATTAAAGATTTTTTTGGCATAACTGGTAATGATTTGCCAGATAGTTGAAAAACCGATTTAGCCACTAAACTCGGCGGAGCAAATCTAAGTCAGATTCCCACTGGGAAAACTTTAAAAGATTTGATTGACAATTTTTCTGCTGACCAAGATAATTTACAGAAAAAATTAAAGAAGATCCAAAAAGATTTAGGGTTAGGAGAAGGAGAAGAGGCGACCGAAGAACAATTTTCGAATAAAATTCAAGAGTTAAAACAGCAACCTACCCAAGCAGTAAGCGACTTACTGAACAAAATAAATAATTTGGGGTTAGGATTAACTGGAACGGAAATTAACGAACAAAAAGTTCTAGATAAAATAACTGAACTAATTAACCGACCTACCCAGGCTGATTATGACGCAATTAAAGTCGAAAGGGATGAACTGAGAGAAAGTGTAATTAAAAAAGAGGATATGGTTAAAGATGATAAAATAGTCTTTGACAAGTTAGGGATTTCATTTGCGGATTACGAGGGCAAAATTGTTAATGTTAAGGCCTCCGAAGTGGGAAATATTAGAAACGAGATGATTGAGAAAAAATTTGGAGAATTATCGACTCAGAATAACACTTCTTTTTATCTAAATATCGGTTTAAGCGTTTTAGCGATTGCAAGTTTAGCCACAATAGTTTGGTTAGTCCTGCGGGAAAATAATCCCAAAGAGGAACCTGAACCAGAAAAATAAAAAACGATAAGTTGTTATGACTGGCTCCATAAGTTTTTCATGCGCTATATGTCGAAAGAAATTCTATGGAAGAGTTAATACTTATTTCGAAGTTTATAGAAAATGTCAGGGCAAAATTTGCCCTGACTGTGGCAAACCTAGAAGATTAGGGGTAGTTAAAGGCACAGAAATAAATCCTCTTTCTTTCAATTGTTCTCAATGTGGTAGATAGAGATAGAGAAATAAAGAAGTTGATAAAAATAAATGTAAAGTAAAATTAACGTGATAAAAGAAGAGAAAAAGATTTATACCTTAAATATTGAAGTAAATGGTTTTTTCTTTTCCAAAGTAGCAATTAGTCAGCATTATCAAAAAAAACACCCTAAAATTAGCGATGAACTAATTTTGGAAATTTTAAAATTATTTGTTGATAAAAAAACTTTTCAACCGGATAAGTTGACTACTGATTACTTTGTATTAAAAAAAATTATTCATTTAGGAAAAAAATATAAATTGGTTTGACAAATTGAAAATAAAAATTCTTTTATAGTAGTTAATTGTTATTGTATTAAAAAGAAATGGTAAATATAAAAAATAATCGAAAAGAAACCCGCGAAGAAACTATTAAAAGGTTATCCGACCCTAATTATCAAGGAGGGAATTATGCTTTGCCGGAAAACGCAAGCGAATCAGAAAAAATTAAGTATGAAATTTGCCAAAATATAGCCAAATACAAAAGAATAAATGAAATTTATTTGAAAGATTTAGCCTACGAATTAGGAATTTCTCAAACTAAACTAGATAATATTTTATATTGTCGGATAAACTTGTTGAAATTAGATGAGTTGGCTAATTGTTTAGAGAAATTACAAATACCTTTTCATTTAGAAATTGCAGGAAATACTAAAAGGGCTTAATTCTTATTAAAAAATGCCAAGAAAACCCATTCCAGAAGAACTGTTAACTGAAAAACAAAAAAAAGCCCGTGAGTATCAAAAAAAAACAGAATTATTACCAAAAATATAGCAAATTTTATTATTTAAAAAAAATCTTAACTGATCCAAACTATAATAAATCT
Organism: Funneliformis geosporum; assembly: GCA_946474995.1. Lineage (NCBI taxonomy): Eukaryota > Fungi > Glomeromycota > Glomeromycetes > Glomerales > Glomeraceae > Funneliformis > Funneliformis geosporum. The sequence continues at coordinate 24,786 of CAMKVN010000030.1, forward strand.
CGGTGGAAAAAAAACAAATTGAGATTAGAAAATAATAAGTAATTTAGAAACGAAAGCTCACCCTCCTATAAATTACTGTAATTATAAAAACTAAGATAAACAAAAATAAAATTTTTGTCGGTATATTGCTTCCTAAAAAAACCAACCCCCAACTCCAAAATAAAATGATTATAAAATAATAATGATGAAAAAGAAAATAGTAAAAGATAAAAACAAAAGGTTCTTATTTATCCCTCTAACTTATAATTCTAGATAAATAAGAAAGTAAAAAACAAACTTCACACTTTTAACTTTACCGGAAGCAAAACAGGGGCAAAGTAATATTTTAATTAGATTATTAGTCTTTACTAATAGTCTTTTGGATTTACGAAAATAAATTTCGCAATCCCTTCGGATTTCTTACCAATTCCACCATTAGAATATTAAAGCAAAAGTAATTGGTATAAGTAAAAAACTTTTTTTGCTAAAAAGAAAGAACTAGTTTAATTATGGGCCAATATATATGCCCCTAGTAAAATTCTAGTAAGCAAAAAAGTAAATCCCTTTCCGGGCTTATTCAAAAAAACCGGTAAGGTTCTGAGCCAGCACAGTTAGAGAGGGCGACCCCTTCTGAATGCTGGTGCCACGCTATTTGAGGCAAGATAATAGCACAATATTTATAAAAATTATGAAAAAAATTATCGCACAAGAAATTAAAAAACCAGTAGAAGAAGTTAGAGAAATAGAAAGTGAAGTTCCCAGCGTAGAAAAAACCGAAGAAGCAAAAACAGAAGGACAAAGTTCCTCCTCTACGGCTTCCACCGATGATGAGAAAATAGCAAAAGCTGTCGGAGGTACAATTATGGCAACGCAGGGGTTATTTGTCCGCCAGCAGGCTACTGGGGCAGTTGCTGGCAAAGCAATGGAAAGCATTGGAGATGATACTGGCAATCCAAAGTGAAAAGAAGCCGCAGGAACAATTGCGCCAGCACTCGAAGTTGGAGGCAGTGTAGGAGCAGCAGAAGTCGCTGCTAAGGGAGTAGTTGGAGAAACAGTAAAAGAAGTAGGAGTCGAAGGAGCCAAAAAGGTGTTTAATGGATAATATGAACTCATTGGAAATTTTACTAGGACAAAAAGCATTTTTGGAAAAAAAAAGTAGAAGTTTGTTGCCAATACTCTATATGAGGTAGTTGGGCTTGAATTTGAATCCCGTTTTCATGGTTAATTAGAGAAAAGGCAACTGAGTTTACTTATACCGAGAATGAACTAGCAATAAGGCTTGGTGGATATTTCTGCCTTTACTTGTGATTTTGAGCCAACTTCTTTTTCATTTATAAACTATTATTCGTTTATCCTTTTTTGCCAAGGAAAATCCGAAAAATTTCCCGAAGGATTGCTGAAATTGACCGCCAGATTGCCGAGAAAATCACTAAATCTAACTTCTAAAATTAGGGGAGTGAAAATTCTCCCCTAATATTCAAATAAAAATAAATAAGAATAATTGTAAACCGAAAGCCGATTGTTTTGAAAAATCGGCAACAGTTATCCACTTTGGATAATACTTGGATATTCCGCTAGAAAAAATAACTAGCGATTAGCAAAGCCTAGCAAGATAAATATGGTATTTAAAAACCAAGGAATTTTTCAATGCTGTTAAGAAAATATAATACTAGTTGATTTTAAAATCCTTGAAACTACGAACGCTGCCCGCCACAATTTTTTTGGCTTTTTCGATATCAGTGGTGTTTAAATAAGGTAATTTCTCTTGGGCGATTTTTTCAATTTCTTCCGCACTGAGCGTTTTTTTTTCACTACCGACTTTTTTAATTAAATTGGAAGTTATCTGTCCTTGAATAGCAAATTGATAGTCTTTATTCTCACTAATTATTATTCTCACATTTAGGATTTTGGAACTTTCTAGTTCTTTGGTCTGTTGGTTAAATTCTTTACAAAATTTCATGGCATTTTTCTCTAAAAAGGTAGTTTTTTGTCCCGGTTTAGCCTGTCCGGCTGGTAATTGAAGTGAATAAATAGAGCGTTTTTTTTTCATAAATAAATATTATTAATTCTTATATAGTTAATTTTAGGAGAAAACGGAACTATAATTCAAGTATGAATCTCATTTATTTCATTCGAAGAAAATTAAAATTGGTGGAAAATAAATAAATTAAACTAACCTAGAAAGAAAATACTCTGCCATTTATATCACTATAAGTGAACTACCCACCACTTATAGAAGTGGGGGCTTTTCAATTCTTCACAGCACCTGCTGGCACTGCTCCTTGAAGGGTCGAACCGACCCATTCTGTTCGTTTTAGAATATTACGAGCAGCATTGATGTCTCGATTGTCTGAATACGGACAAAAAGAGCAAGCGAACTTCCTTTGACTTAATTTGAGTTTTTGCTCTCTTTGCTTATCACATTCACTACAAATCTGACTAGTATTTTTAGCATTTACTTCTATTCCCTGCTTACCAGTTTCTTCCACTTTGTAAGCAAGAATAGTTTGAAATAATTTTCATCCAGCATCATTAATGCTTTTGGCTAAAAATCTATTCTTAACCATGTTTTTAATGGCTAATTTCTCATAGGCTATTCCATCGTATTTTTCCACTAACTCTTTGGCTAATTTATGGGCTAAATCCTTCCTTTGGTTGCTAACTTTCTCATGCTGTTTAGCCAAGAGTATTACGGCTTTTTTTCTCCTTTTGCTTCTCTTAATCCTTCGGCTAACTTTTCTACCTGCTTTTGCTAATTCTTTTTCGGCTTTTCGATAAGTTTTGGGTGCTTCTTTCAATTCTCCATCCGAAGTAGCTAAAAAGGAAGTTAAGCCTAAATCAATTCCAACTTTTTTACCTGTTTTTGGGAGCAATTTAGGTTCAACTTCACTAGAAAAGCAAGCATAATACTTACCATTCTTAACGATAATGGAGCAGGTTTTAACTTCTCCTTCTAATTCTCGGTGAAGTTTAATTTTCACCTTACCAATACTGGCTAATCTTAACTGACTTTGCTCTAATTTATAACTGTTATTATTTTGGGAGTAGGTGAAACTGTCATATCTCCCAAAAGATTTGAACCTTGGATAACCTGCTTCGCCTGTTTTACTTTTCAATCTCAAAAAGAAACCTCGAAAAGCCTTTTTAACTCTTCGGGCTACATCTTGGAGAACTTGGGAATAAATGCCTCGGAGATTAGGGTTAGTTTCTTTCAGACTAGGTAAAGAGTTTTGTTGTTGGGTATAACTTATTCTCTCTTGTTCTTTTTCGTATTTATCTTTTCTTTCAGCCAAAAAGTAATTGTAAAGTCAACGACAAGTTTCTAATATCTTATCTATGATTTCTCTTTGCTGTTTGTTTGGATACAAACGATATTTATAACTTTTTCTCATGACTTCCTTGGTTTCTAATATATTCTTTAATGGTCTCGATAGGTGCTCCTCCTGTTGTTAGCAAGCAAAAACTTCAACTTCAAAAATACTCTTTTCATAATTTTTCCTTAGTGATTGGATATTCTTTCTTAATTAGCCTAGAACTAGCACTTTTATAAGCATTGATGAATTTGCTTAATTCACTGTTCGGATGGGCTTTGAATAAACAATGTATATGGTCTCCATCGTGGTTTCATTCTTGTAAGTAGATGTTATAACTTTTGGCTATATACTCAAAGATTTCTTTAAGCCTTTGAGAAATCAAGTTATCAATCACTTTTCTCCGATATTTAATAACTAGAACTAAATGATATCACAACAAGAATACTGAATGATTATTATTGTCTAAATCTAATAGGCTAACCATATATAGTATATTTTACGACTGATTGGCACTTTTGCCAATTCATCCCCTAGTTATAGAACAAAGAGACTTCTTGGCAAGGTTAGGTTAAATCTTATACTACCGACCTTTCAAAACTCGCAATAAAATTAATTCTTTCTGAGCGTTATTTTTAATTTTCTTTTTTTTGGTTAAATGTTTTAAACTATGTAAAATAACACTTTTTTATAATGCGGAAAATAAATAAATCCACAAAGGAATATATTACTCTATGCAAAATCAATATCAGTTATTTTTTCATTTCAACCTTCGCTATTTTAAGAGATTTAAGTTTTTAAAATACTGACATTTAATTCCTAATATAATAAAGTATTTTTTATTTCCTTTAAAATCTACAAAAAAACCCGGTTAATTTTTAATGTTTTTTTTTTTTTTGGTGAGTTAAAGTGAAAGATTAGCACCAAACCAACTATAAAAATTATGAAAAAAAGACCAACCAGCAAGAGATTTAAATAAGGAAAATTAGAGGTCGGAGAAGAAATTTCAGGATTTTGGAGAGCGGATAATTTTGACAAACTCTTTTTCATATCTTGCACAAATTCAATAACTTGTTCCCGATTATTTAATTTTTCAAGGTGTTTCAGTCAAGAAATTTCTCCTCGGTCAACTCACATTGCTTCTAAATCCTCTATTTTAACATTTTCATACTCAGTGAATAATTTTCGAATTATTTTTTTGGCTACTTTTTTTGCTTCTGCCAAAGAAGAAGCTTGTTTAATTTCGCTGATATCTATCTCATTACCATTTTCGGGCAGATTGTTTGGCGAAGGTATTTTTGGGGGAGGGGAAAAAGGCACGGACGGACTGGCTTTTTTTAAAAGCATTAAAAATTTATTTTGAAAAGCGGTTATTTCAGCCTGTTTAGTTAATTTCCACAAATCTTTTTCTCAATTTAGGTATTCGCCATTTTCGAAAGTAGTCAAATTAATATTTTGTAAATTATTATTATCGCTCAATACTTCATTTATGGCAACCATGACTTTATTTTTTAATTTTTCTAATTCGTTATTTGGAACCGAAGGTTCATTTTTTTTGGCATCTGTTAATGCTTTTATATTGCGGTCATAAATCCTGTAAACATTGGCTTTGATATTCATTTTTTGTTGTCGAACATTTTGATTAGCCGAATCAACATCGCGGTTTATCGGGTTATCGAGAGGCAATTTATCATTGAATTCTTTAAAAAAAACTTGCTGAAAAGGTTTTAGAACATCATTTGAAATAGTCGGCAAATTCAATCCTAATGTTTGAGCCTCTTGGCAAATCTGTTTATTTTTTTCAATAATATCCAAAAGTTCAATCGCTAATTGATCTAAACTATTTTCCTCTTTCCACAGGGCTTCATTTTTGGCTGAAACCCCACCATAAGTGCTAGTTACCGATTTGATTTCGGCAAAAGAATCATCATTGTTAATTTTCAAGGTACATAGACCATCAGAATTGAATATATTAGCTGTGTGTAAACTTAATTCTTTGCCTATCTTAATACCTGAAATAACTACTCTTTTTCCAACTTCTAATTTACCTTGTTGGGAAAATGAATCAATTTTACTTCCTTTAATAATTATCTGCTCAATTTTTTTTTCTTGGAAAATAAATGTTTCTTCAAATTTTATTGTAAAATTATGTGAACCATTACTGTAAGCTCTTTCCACTTGATTAATATCAAATGTAATTTCTAGCAGAGAAATTTTAGGTTTGGGGGGGAGGGGGGTATTTTGTTCTTCTTCCTTTGGAAGTGTGCTATTTTTTATTTGAGGGTCATTTAATAAATCGTCTAAGTTTCAATTTTCTATTACTTTTCTATCACCTTCGTTCATGGTTAAATCAACATCATTAAAATCATAAGTAGTTGTTCCGAAATTTTCCCCCAAGGCTTTTTTTTTTACCGCTATTCAACAATTTGATCTAAGGTCTAAATCTTCACACCTCACCCAAACAAAAAAATTAACCTTAATGTAATCAAGATTGGAACATCCACTTAAATCTTCTCTTCAATTATTACGGTGATAAACCTTTATTTGCTCTTTTAAAAGTTTTTGTAGTAGTGGGGAAGAATAACCTGAGTCTATATAAAAAGTGCCTGCAGTATTTCACTCTTTCCTCAAAGACCTCGAATTAAAAATTATCCACCCTTTCTGGCTATTAATTTCAACTATTTTATCTCTTCGCTCATAATTCAGTTGCCGTAAATTCAAACCTAAACTATTGAGGTAATCCCGAGTTAACTTTTTTATTTCTGCTGTCATATCGAATAATTATTTTCTGCTTTTTAAAAATGTGAAACCAACAACTAACTTTAAAATATGAAAAAAATATTACTTTATTAAAATTAAATAGTTAATTTCCTATATTCTTATTTTATAATTTTTCTTTTAAAGACTTTGTCTATCTTGCTCCTCTTGGTCATTTTTCTTAATAATTATTTTCCTGTTAGTTTTTAGGCATAACCTCTATTTTGGCTTCTTTTTCTAGAATTTGAAATTTAAGATTTTGAACCAGTTTAGTTAAATATTCTTTTTCAGTATGACATTTTTTAAATCCTTCTTCTAATTCTAATACTTTTATTTTGAGTTCTTTATTTTCACTGGATAATCTTCTGCATTTCTCCTCGGTTTCCGCTAGAACTTGCTCTTTTTGAAGTTTACCTAAGGCTTTGGGCTTTTCCTTGACCCTCTATGGCAATTTCCACATCCCTTTCTAAATCTTTAACCTTTTTTTCTAGCCTATTATTTTGTTTATGTAATTTATGCTGTTCCCTATTTCCCAACCTGTCATAAATCGGGGTTGCTCTGGGAGTATAGGTATTTTGTTGGTATAGGGGGTAATCGCAACCACATACTGTCTCGTTTTTGTCCCGATATATCAATCTCTCACAAGTATCACACAACAATTCTCCTTTCTTAAATCTATCTATACAAGAGGGACAAATAAAATCCGCAGAAATCTTTTTATTATTACTTTACCAATAATCTATGTCAGTATTGAAAGTCAAAAGTCATTGATTAGCAAGATTTAAAACCACAAACAACCTGACATTTAATTTGAGTATTGTAATATTATCCTCCCTGTAAGTTATTATCTCGCGGTCGGCACTTATTTTTTTAAAAGTCTCGTAAGGACATGACAACTTTTTTTTGTTTCTTTTTCAGTTGTCTCTTTAATCACTAAATTAAAATCTATTATAAATTTATAATAATTCCGATAGTTCAGTTAATTTCTATTCCTTTTAATTAAGGATTTAAAATTGTTGTATAATATATTATATAATAACCTAAAAATAAAAACTGATATGGATAACACAAATAACACAAACCAAACAAAAAAAAAATATCCCGGACAGCCAGAAAACGAAATCTGATTTTATGATAAGGACATGCCTTATTATCAATTAACTAATTTTTATGCTAGTTCGATAGAATGTGAATTACCAATTGAAGTCATTTATGGTAGTAGTTTCAGGTATATGCCTTTGGATGAAAAAGGAAAGTTATCCAGCGGTCATAAACATTTTTATAACAAGGAACTTGTTATGATAAGATTGCCGAAAAGAGAAAGTTGAAAAGAATTAGCAAAAAAAGAAAAAGCGGAAAAAATTAAATGGAACACCTCAGAACACCTTTATCAAGTTTTCAAATTAACTCACTGAACCAATTATTTAGGAGGCGAGTATCAGGGAAATGGTGTATATATTGAAATGTGTGGGGGGGTTGGCGAAAGTCTAAAAGGGTTTAATTTCCTAGCAATGACGATAGATAAAATTAGAAATATTACTAATCCCGGAGAAGCCCGTGATTTTGTTAACAAGTGATTTAAATTAGAGAATGGATTAAGAGGAGATTGGTTTTTGGAAGAGCGACCAACAAGTTTATCTTGGGATAGCACAGTAGTGGTTCCAATGCGATTACGAGCCATGCGTTTTGCGGTGCGGGAAAAATTTAACCAAAATCCAAAATTGAAAAAATTGCTTTGAGAAACCAAAAATAAAAAATTGGTCGAACATTCCCCCGATAATTATTGAGGAGATGGTGTTGATGGCAGAGGTGAAAATTGATTAGGGAGAATTCTCATGGAAATTCGACTCGAAATACAATTTTCCGCCAACAGAGGAGAATGAAATCCTTCCGAAATAGAAGCGGAGTCGCCGGAGTCAAACACTAACGCTAAGGACAACGAGAATGAGGAAAAAATAGCCCTGATTAACAAAAACGTTTCAGAAATCCAAGCCAAATTAAATGCTGCTGGAATTAGTCCGGAGCAAGCATTAGAAATGTGAGGTAATATCTGAGAAACTAATTATAGAATGAGTTGAGTAAACAATTCGAAGGAACAAATCGAAAGTGATAAAAATGCTATTTTAGCCGAAATTGAAGCATGAATAACGAACAACCCTCCCTCTCCTAACCACCAAACCCCGCCGCCTCCCAAACCTAAACCTCCTCTTTCTGCTCCGACTTCCCAACAGGAACAGCAAGCCGAAAACGAACTAAATGCCGCTACCGAAAGTGGTAAAAAAGAGAATATAATTTCGGCAATTAAAAATAATGAAAAAATTATTACTACTAGTTCTAATTCAAATTTAAAGCAAGCCCAAAAAAAGGCAGAAGAAAAATTAAAACAATTAGGAGCCCAAGATGAATTATGCCAAATTGTTCGAGAAGAAATTAAACTCATTTTACAACAAAACGGATTAGAGCCTTCCGATTTATCTGCTACTAAGACAAAATACGATAATAATGACCCCACTGCTCGGGAAGAAATTAAAAAAGAAATAGGTGAAAAAGCCTTAGTCAAAATAATTCAGGAACTTCGGAAAGCCCTAGATATGGGAGACAGAGTTAAAATTGAAAATGAGGTTAAAAAGTTAGAATCATTTGTAAATAGCGGAATTGACTACCACCAACAAGCCGTTGCTGCGAAAAAGAATATAATTAATGATTTAATTAACCGAAGCAAAAATTACTCTTCCGACCACTCCAAAACTTTCTTTCGCCTCGACAACCCTCTACTGTGAATTTCCGGAATTACGGTTATTGGAATAATAGTAGCCGCAATAATGGTAATTGGGCGGAAAAGAAATTGAAAGCGGAGAAAATAAATACTGTGATACTTTCTAATTAGGATAATGTTAAATTAAACTTTATTAAAAAATTAAACAACATTACCTTTTCAGCAAAAATCCGCAAAACTTTTCCAAACTTAAACTGACAAAAATTATTGGTATTTGATAACATTACATTATTAAAATGCTAGTATTTTAAAGACTTAAATCTCTCTTAAAATAGCGAGAAGGGTTGAAATAAAAATAACTGATATTAGTTTTGTGTAGAACAATAGGAAAAATTTTTTAGTGGGAAAAAGAAACTATTTCGACTTTCACTTATATTAGGGATTTTTTTTATAATTCCAGTTAATTACAAGTTTATAGAACCAGACCAAAAAACTAAAAATTTTCGCTAACTTGCTTTCCTCTAATTTCTTAAATTTAAGCAAAAATTTTATTTGCGACAAAAAAATCTGTTTTTTTATTCTTCGATGGTTTGGGCTTCCTGCTCTTTGTTTGGCTTAGACAAAACAGTCACAAAAGTTCTTTTCTTTCTTCCGCCTTGATTATAATAACTAACTACTCCATCATATTTAGCATGAATGTTATAAGTTTTTCCGAAAAATACACTTTCATCACTTTTCTTAATTTTATATTTGGTTCCTCGTTGACAAATAATAATATTGCCTCCCCGCACTTGTTCGCCGCCAAACTTTTTAACTCCTAAACGTTTTGAAATCGAATCATGACTTCGGTTAGTGGAAGCAGAACCGCCCCCTTTCTTTTGGGCGAAAAATTGTAAATCTAATTGAAATATAACCATATTCTTTATTAATTAATTTTTAGGGGTATAATATACTATTTTACATTAATTATCAAAAATCCATTGTTCTAACTAATATTTGAAACAGGGTTTAATTTAGGTTTTGAAATGGAGGTTAAAACAGTATTTTGTTTTCTAAATAATAAAATTATTATAAATTATATAACTATGGATTTTGTAAAATGTCTAAAATGTAAAAAGGTAATCAATATAGATAACATGAATGCTTTCGAAGTGGGAAAAATAATTGAAAAAGGGTGTTCCTCTTGTCATGGAAAGAAATTTGAATGAAAAGTATATATCGGAGGAGAAATTGATGCTGAATTAAACTGAACTAGTGATAAATGTTCCAAATGCCGTCTGTCCAAAACAATTGATATACTTAACTGGGAGGAAGTTAAAGATAGGTTTATTAAGAGAGGAATTGAAACCAAACAAAAAGCCATTAAGCGAAAGAATAATAGTTATTATTCTTCTTGTTATTGTGGTAATTTAGAGGATGAAGACCAAGAGAGAGAGAGACAAAAAAATTGAGAAACTGCGGCAGTTAATTGATAAATTAGAGGCAATTGTTAACCGAACTCCCCCAGAAGAACAGTTATTAAAGGATAAAAAGGAAAAATTAGCCAAGTTAGAAGCAGAAAAACAACAATCACAAGAGAATAAAAAACCTTTCAACTGAACTCCTTGACTAATTGGAGGAGGAATTTTTTTAGTCTTGGTGATAGGGATAGTTGCCTATTATTGAAGGAAAAGTAAGATAGCATGACAAAAAATTTAAAAGCGTTCTTAAAGTATTGTTTTTATATATAATTTTACACTATAAATATAAGTGCGATAAGATAAACAAATTACTCTCAGAAGGTTTTTTATCTTATTGTTTTTCTGGTGTCAACAAAAGCAAAGAGAAAATATAAATCCAAAGAAAAAAAATACAAAATTGACATAAAGAGATAGGGAATTGAAGTAAAATTTAATTAAAGGGAGGTGTGGCCGAGCGGTTGAAGGCGATAGTCTTGAAAACTATTAATACATCAGTATTCAAGGGTTCGAATCCCTTCGCCTCCTCCATAAAATTATGAAATTATTTCGCCATATTTTAGAAAATATTACCAGGGGCAAAATTAGTATTTTTTTTAGAGAAACCATAATTTAAGCGACCAAAAAAATAAAAAAAACAAAGAAACCGAGTTTTAAATAAAGCAAGAGTGCTAAATGTAATGCGTTAAACTATTTTCTGCTAATTTCTATTTTTTTAAATTTTTCTATTATTTCCAGGCTAGTTTATGTTTAAAACTTCGTTAGACTTTTTAATTAATTACTTCAACATCGAGCAATTCTGCTTTATCCAATTCCTTGACTATTTTTTCTATTTTCTGTCAATCAACAACTTTATATTTTTTGTCAAAAGGAAGAAAAATATAAGTATTTTCAAGGTTCCTTAATTTCACACTGTTTCCAAAATTGTATCTAAACTTTTCGGTTTCTAACATGGCTGCTAAAAATGGGCCATTATAATTATTAATTTCAAATTTAGGCTTTAATATTCATATAGTTGATGAGGGTATAAAAGGGTTTACTTGATAAAAACTGTTTGCTACTCCTACATTACCTTGTGCTCCGAAAGTAATACACCTATAATTAATAATGTCATACCCTTTTACAGGAAGAATGTATTCGCTTATGCCATTATTGTTTTTGCTGGCACCAATGAAAGGTATTTTTCCACTCTTTCTTATTTTTTTTGGTATAGAATTAAAATGGTGAAATTCAAAAAGGTCGCTTATTTTTACTTCTTTCCACTCCTTTTTGATTTCAAAAGGAAATTCATCTTCTGTTTCCCGGTGCGGGATTTCTTTAAGTTGGTTAAAAATAATTTTTCCATCAGATTTAAAAATTTGTTTGATAGTTGAATAAATATGTTTGGCTAATAAACTGGGAGTAAAACTATCAAATTTGTTAATCATGTGATTTTCCGCAATTCATATATCATTTTCCTTTAAGTAAACAAGATTACTTTCTCCCGAAATTATTTCTTTATTATTAAATTGACTTACTCATTTTTTCTTTACTTCTTCCCAATTACCTTCTTCATCTTTTCAACCTACCGAGCCTTTTTTATCAATTAATCCATCATTTTTTCATAGAGCCATAAATGTTTTTTCTTTATGTTTGGAATGGGTTCTAAAAACTAGTATATTAGTATTAACCCCCGAACTTCTTCTAAATAAATTATTTTTCATCGACATAACCCCTAACAGTTGGTGACGAGATAATATTTCCTTTCTTAAATCTGAATCATTTTCATCTTTACAGCAAGAAACATTGACAATCGCGATTCCTATTCCTCGCGGTTCCAAAGAATCTAACATGTGGAGAACAAATTCTAATTCCTTTTTTCTTACTGCGTAAGGAGGATTAAGCAATCCAGTATTAGGCTTATATTTCTCATATATTTCTTGGCTCGTAAAAGAAAAGCAGTCTATATTTAGACAATTGCTTTTGCCATCATTTCTAATAATCATATTAGCGATAAGTAAAGGATATATATTAGGACTCAACTCGAAACCGATAATATTATTCTTTTTGATTGACTGAATTTCTTTTTGTAAAGGAAGCGGAGTAAGCATTTTTTTTAAGGCGGCAACCAAAAAACCACCAGTGCCAGCACAAATGTCAATAACTCGACTTTTTTTGTTTATCCCAGCCAATTCCGCAAATAATTCGCAAATGTGAAAGGGAGTTAATACGATACCCAGTCCTCGACCATCTCCCCCGCCCGTATATTTTAAAAATTCGTTGTAGAAATAACCCAGTTCATCAGTATACATTTCCTTGTAATCACCTTTCATATATTTAAAAACTTTGTTATCTAATTGTTTAATGAAATAAGATAATTTATAAGGAGAATTTTTCTTAACGATAGCGTGGTCGAGCAAAAACAAAGAATTATTTTTTATTGTTTTAATGCTTTTGTTTGATACCTCGGCTTCTTCTAAGACTTTAACCATAGAATTAAGCAACGAAGTAGCAATTGTTTCTTCGGAGGAAATATCTTGGTAAGTTTGCCGAAAATCCCTATCTGCTAACCCTAGCAGAATGACTGCTATAATTATTGATTTTTGGTATTGAGAGACATTTGCTTCGTGTAATTGCTTATGTAAATTACTTGAAATTTTCTCAAAATCATCAATTTTTTCTAGTTTTTCTTCATATAACCAATATTGGTAAATCTCTTTGGGTGATTCCAATTCTTTATCTTGACCTCTAATTTTAAAAGGTATAGTTGCCTTTTTTTGGTAGAAATATTTTGTAATCCTTAATTCTTCTAAATTTTGTCCTGAAACGCCGATAGCAACTGTGTTATATCGAGCAGAAAAAAACTGAGAATATCAAATTGCTCCGTCAACAGCATATTCTTTTGCTTTATTTAAATTCTGACTGTAATGTTTTTTTCTATCGGCTTTACACTCAATAATAATAACAATATCATATTGTCGCAAAAAAAGAATAAAATCAGGATAACCCTTGTCTTTACCCATTTTATTTTTACTGGCTTTGTCGAGTAGATTTTCTAATATCCCCTCACTAGTTTTTTGTTCGTAAATTTCAATATCGGATGTATCATAATAGCCCGCTTTTCTTAATTGTTCCCTTACAATTTCTTCCGTAATTCTTTCATTCACCATATTAAGATTTTAAAAGCAAAACATTCGTGACAAGTATTTTAATACGGACAAAAAATAATTAATTTAAGACTGCGGACAAAAATGCTAACTCGCTTAATGATAAAAATAAATTAAAGTATAATGGAAAGAAAAGATTTAAAAGCCTTAATTTTTGATTTATTTTATAGTCGGTATTATGGGGTAGTCATTTATACTCGCATTTTCGAAGGAGAATTGGAAAAAGGTCAAAAAATTAAGTTCTATGCTAGCCAACAGAAGGTTTATCAAGTTGAAAGAGTGGGAGTAAAAACTCCCAAAGAGGTCTTAAAAGATAGATTAATTGCCGGAGAAATTGGTTGATTTACTGCTAATATTCGGGACATGCAAGAGGTAAAAGTTGGCGATACTATTTTGGACTTAAATAACACCGCTTCGCCCTTGGAAGGATACCAGGAAGTAAAATCAAATGTTTATTCTAATTTATATCCCGCCGATAGTTCTCGATATAAAGAATTTAAAAAGTCTTTGGAGGAACTACAAATCCAAGACAATAGTTTAAGTTTAGAAACAACCGATTCCCAATTACTCGGTCCAGGCTTTCGCTGTGGTTTTTTGGGACTATTACACCGCGAAATTGTTTGTGAAAGACTAGAAAAAGAATTTAAGTGCGAAATTATTACTACTTCGCCCAGCGTTAATTATCAAATAATTTTTCCTAATGGTGAAAAAATGGAAACCAATAATCCTCAAAAAATTCCTGCCGAAGGTAAAATAAAAGGTTTTGAAGAATTATTTATTAACATAAACATTACTACTCCGGAGGAACATTTAGGAGCAATTTCTCAATTGTGCCAAAACAAAAGGGGTATTTATCAATCGCAAGAATGAAAAACTGGTTCGCTTTATCAACTAACTTATCATTTACCCTTCGCTGAATTCATTCTCGATTTTCATGACAAAATAAAATCTATTTCACATGGTTATGCCTCTTTTGATTACCAAATAATCGGATTTTATCCGAGTGATATTGTCAAAATAGATATTTTATTGAATAATCAGTCAATTCCCGACTTATCTTTTTTAGTTCACCGAAACTTTGCTTACGAGCGAGCCAAAACAGCATGCGAGAAACTTAAAAAAACCCTTAAATTACAAACTTTTACAGTTCCTATCCAAGCCTGTATTGGTAGCCAAGTAATTGCTCGGGAAACTCTACCGGCTTTGAAAAAACTGGTTACTGGTAATATGTATGGGGGGGATAGAACTCGAAAAATGAAATTATGGGCCAAACAAAAAAAAGGAAAGGCCCGAATGAAAGAGTTCGGAAAAGTCAATTTTGGTGCGGGTAGTTTAAGAGAACTTTTACGGGGAAACAAATAGGTTTTTTATTCTATCCCACTAACTATTTAAACTGTTTCTCCAAATTTCTATATTTTTTTTAGAACATTTATTATCACACCTAATCTAAAAATTTTATAAGGAGTACTGTGGGACTGTTGGAATTGGTAGACAAGCAAGAATGAGGTTCTTGTGTGCAAGCGTAAGGGTTCAAGTCCCTTGTCCCACACCATAGATAAAAATATTAAATTAATTTTGATAAATAGTGTCAAAATTTTTGTCCTCGAAGTTAAAAAATAGGGAATGGAAATTGGTTATAAATTTTAGTTGAAACATTTTTTTTTTGGGAAATTAATCTTTCATTAAAACCATCTGATAGTTGTCATTCCGGTTTTAATTATTCCAACACTTTCACTTTTCAAAAAAAAGAAACTAACTAAAAAATAAGTATGTCCCATTTGCCCGAACAAAAAAGAAAAATTATTTTAGACAATTACAACCATCCCGCTAAACAGGTGGAATTAGAGGAATTAAAAAAAAAAAGTCAAGATTGGCAAGTTCCTTTTGCTACTTTTCATAGTTTAGAAGTGGGGTGCGGTGATATTATTCACCTCCTAATAAAAAAAAAAGATAACTGTTTGGAAAAATTTTTATTTTCGGGGCAGCAGTCTTGTTTGATTACTATCGCGGCAACTAATATAATTTGTTCTTATTTAGAAAAAAAAAGTTTGGAAGAAGGAAAGTTTATAATAAATAACTGTCAAGCAATGATAGAGAGAAAAAATTATAATTTAGATAATTATCCCACCTTAGAGGTTTTTAGCGACCTATTTAATTATCCTCACCGAATAGAATGTTTAAAAATAGTGTTGAGAGGAGTTAACAGCATGCTAAAACAAAATATTTAGTAAATTATAATTCTGCTTTATTGGTTATTTCTATTACTAACAAATTGAAAATAATTAACCGAATAAAAAAAGAAACAGGTAAGACTTGAAAAGAGTTAGCCGATATCTTCCAAACTAGCGAACGAACCCTAAGAAGACATGCTCGACAATCAGAACTAGAAAGTAAGAAAAACAAGTAAAAAAAGAGGTCGCAAATAGATGGTTCTTTACTTGACTGATTACTCGAGTGTGTCATTGCAATGAATAAGGTTAAAGTTACTAACCAAAGGTATCTAGCAGAATTGTTTAATTGTAGTCAATATACTGTCTACACTTCCCTAAAAAGAGCAAGAGTAGTTTGGAAAGGGATATACTTATCAATCTATCGAACAGGTAAGACTAAAATAGAGCCAAAATTAATTACTTCATCAACGTAACCCTTCCTTACTTGATTGCCATTGGTGCTAATATCTTTTTCTTAGATGAAACTGGTTTTCCGCTGTAATATGGTTTTGCGAAGAGGTTATGGCTGAAAAGGTTTGCCAATAATTAAACAAAAACTTGGCAATAGAGGCAAGAATCATACTTTGATGTTCTTGGCTCAAATCACTGGTGGGGACAAAATAATCCATTGAGACTTAATGGAGGGAGGCATGAAAACCCCACACTTCTACGACTTTTTAACTAAGTTTAACCCTGATAACTTGTCAGTTCATAAAACTACCAAAATTGCTGAGTTGTTATCCAGTAAAGATATCAAAGTTATTTTCTTACCTTCTTACACTCCTGAATTGAATCTAATCAAGAAAAAGAATAATATCCTTAAAGGAAATTTAAGAAAGACAGAAGAAAGAACTAAGGGAAGATTATATTCAGTTATTGAAGAAAGAGTCAAATTCTTTCAGAAAGAAGATTTAACTAAGTATTTGAATAACTCAGTAAAAGAGTGTTTAATGAAACTCAATGCTACTTCTACGACTACAAGTATTTTTGGAATACGGAAAAACGAAATAGTGGGTGTCAAGCTTCGAGGTATTTTTCAACTATCGTCAGAACATTTATGCTACAAAAGAATAAAATAACATTATAATATATTAGTATTAACATAAAAAAATGACATGGGCACAAAAAATAGGGAAAATTAATCAATGCGATGAGTGCAAAGAGGAAAAAGTTATTGCTTCGGTAGCATTACATGGAGAGAGAGGATTAGTAAAGTTTTGCTTCGACTGTCTTCCTAATTCAATAGGAACCGATTTTATTCAAGAAGCAAGGGAAATAGTTTTCAAACCAGAAGAATTTTGTCAAAAACATAATCGACCAAAAAAGTTATGAAAGCGAGGAAAAAGTGGAAAATTAGAAGCCTGTTGTTTTGACTGTGACAATGAAGAATGAATAAAATCTCTTGAACATTTACACTCCAACCCCTTAAAAATAGCCAAGTTCTTTTATGAAAAAGGAGGAGTTACTTGACCAGTAATTCAAAGATTAGTCTATTTAGCCTACATCCAAAGTCTCAAACAAAAGAAAGTGTTGTTCGAAGAAAAATTTGAAAAATGAGAAGGCAATCCAATGTTAATTTCCCTTTATAAAAAAAGCACTGATGGAATTTATCCTTTATCGCCTACTGATGTTTTGAAAGACATTGAAGAACCAATCGAACCTTTTATTAGAAATGTCCTTACTGACGTTTATCGAAATTATGCTTGTTATGAAGATGAAGAAAGGATTGTCAAATTAATTGTAGATGAAATTTTCCAACCCCTTACTAACAATAAAGTAGGAATTAACGACCCAAATGATTTTTACAAAGATATCCATTCTCGGGAAGTTTTAGAAAAAAAAGAATACTTGTTTAGTTATGCTTCCTAAATTAACCTTTTCTTTTGATTATTTTTCTGACAAGTGCTTAGATAAGAAAATTAAAGGCGAATACTTTACTAATAAAGTTAGCAAAAAAGAAAAGAATTGTTTTTTCGCCCGTGTTTTTTCAGTTTTGAAAGGATATTCGAATTATACTCTAATTGAATTACAACAAAAAGGACTATGTTTTGGAATCAAGGCGGAGGATAAATCTTTGAAGCGATTAGTGGAAGTTCTTCAAGAATTTGGTTACAAGGAAGAATGAATGACTAAAACTTTTCACCTCAACCCTTTTTATAAAATTAAAATTGTTAGTGGTAATATACGCATGTTTGGCTACTATTCAGGTTCTTTTCATGTTCTCTTCTTTGACCCTCACCACTTAATCGAACCAGATGACAAGTTCGGTGTTCCTGACAATCTAGTCTGCACTTGGTGCATAAAGGGTTGTGGTGAGAAACAAATCTTATAAGATAACATTTTATTAATATTTAAGACTCGGCAAATAACCAAAATTACTTAATATGAAACCCTATTACATAAAGGAACTAATTATCCATAATGATAAACAAATTACTATCGGTTTATATGAAGATATCCAATATGCTGATGGTAAAGGTCATTATATTAATTTAATTGGTAAAACTCCTAAATCCATCTTTGACAAATCCCCCATCTCTTTCTGATAGTATTAATCTTAAAGCGAATGATTTGATACATATTGATACTTCCTAAATAAGTCAATTATCTGGTTAAGTAATGCAGAGTAGTAAAATTAATTAATAATTGATTGTCAAAAGCGGTTAGTTTTTTAGATTTGTTAGTAAATTCTTTCCGGAAGCGAACTAACCACTTTGTTATAATCATAAACTCTTAATAATTCTTCCAATAAATCTTCCGCAATGGTAATATCTGGTCGCGATAAAGGGATAGTGATATAATAAATATTTTCTTTTTTTTGATAGGAAAATTTTAGTTGCTTTCAAATATTTTCAACTACTGGCACCATTAGATTTTGCCCGACTTTTTTGGTAATGAATTCCTGGCTAATGGCGATTACCGAGGAGATTTTTTTTTCGGTTTGGTAAGAAAAAATTATTTCAGAACTTATTAAGTCTCCTCGGCAAGTCTCAATAATAAGGGAAATTACTCTTTGAAGAACTTGCTTTGGTGAGAAAATTATATTAGTTTTCCGACCAAAAAATTGACTAGCGGTTGTCGAAATATTCAAGCGTTTAGTAGTTTTTTTAATGGAATTAGGATTAAAATCGGCACATTCAATTAGAATATTTTTTGATTGGGAAGTTAAAGCGAATTCTTTGGCTCCAACTATCCCCGCTAAATCAATAATTTTTCCTCCCGAACTGATTACTATGTCTTCGGAATTAAGAGTTAATTTTTGCCCTTGGAGGGTGTTTATTTCCTCTTTTCCTTGAACTTGATGCACTACCATTTTGCTTTCGGGCAAAATATCATAATCTAAAATATGAATCGGTTGTCCGGTTTCCAACATTACTAAATTAGCAATGTCTACTAGGTTATTAATTGAACGGATATTGTTAATTTCCAAACTTTCTTTTATCCACGCAAGGCTTTCACCGACTTTAATATTTTTGATTAGACCCAAATGAAATTCACGGCAATTAGGAGTAGCAATTATTATCTCCATCAACTTTTCATTTTTTTCACTTATCGCCGAGAAATTAATTAAATTAACTTTACGATTAAGTAAAATTCCTATTTCACCGATAATTCCTTGCCATGAAAATAAATCTGGTCGATTTGGAAAAGGGTCAAATTTGAGATAAAAACTATTTTTGTATTTAATTACTTCGGTTTCTAAACCATAATAAGTCAATTTTTCGGCTAATTTATGAGGAGTGGTTTCGGGCAAAGAAATTTTTTCCTCAATGTATTTATAAGGCAGCGAGGGCATATTATTAATTTATAAAAAATATTTTAGCAAAAGGCAAAAAGATTAAAAAATTGCCGATTTAATTTTTTTTATTTTCCGAGTTTAATTTAGGAGGTGAAAAACATGCTAATTGTATTTACTGAAAAATGGATAATTCAAAAAAAATTTTCAACTAATTAGGGTCAGCAATGTAAAAAAATCACCCCAAAACCCCCACTGTTTTTTTTTTTTTTTTTTTGTAAAATAGATTTAGAAGTCGCTTAAAAAGATTTCGTAAAATGGCAAAATTAAATTGATAAAACAATTATAAATATGACAACATTACAAGAACAATTCGAAAAAAAATTTCCGGATAAGAGGGTGGGAGTACTCATTGCTTTTTTTAGAGACGAAAACAACAAGTTCACTAGTTATGATTTAGATTTGGGGGAGTATGAGAAAGTGTGAAGAATATATTTATTAAAAAGTAAAATAACTTCAATAACAAACTTAAAGAGTGAGAATTTAAGATTTTTAAATTTAAGCGGTATTGACCTTATCTCCGTGGACTTTTTAAACCAATTACCTAATCCCGAGAGGTTAGAAAAATTAGAAATTTACAACAACAATATTCAACCTACTGATATCGAAATATTTAGAAAGTTTGTTAATTTGGAGGTTTTGAAAATTGGAACCGAAAGAGAAGTTTTGAGCCAAGGCAAACGCAATAGATTCTATGGCTCCTTAAAATCTTTTCAAAACTTAACTAAATTAAAAAATATTTTTATCGAAGCCACTGACATAAATGAAGGATTAGAATATTTACCGGAAAGTTTAATTAAAGAGAGCAAAAGAATGGGTGCATATAGTATCGAATGCTCTACTAATGATACCGATGCCAAATGTAAAGCCATTCAAGACCAACTTATCCCTTTCAATTACGACCTAGAAGCCTGGCAATTAGTTAATAATCAATACCCCAACCTAACTAAGCACATCCAAGAATTAAGTCAAAAAATAACCGAAATCAAACAAGAACTTCAACAAACCAAATCCCAAGAAATAGAAAAAGACAAAAAAATAAAAATTTTAAGCAAAGAGACCGATAATTTAAAAAAAGAGAAGTTAAAATTAGAGCGACAATTATCAGAAATAAACAAACAAAAACAAAAAAAAGAAATCCAGGCTAGAAAAACGGAGTTAGAACAATTAAAAAAATTGCTGAAATCTAAGTTGGAGGAAAAATTTCACGATGAGTTAGATGCTTTGCTTGATGCTAACGAAGAATATATAAAGAATGATAATAATTTTGCCAAAAGGCAGTTTGAAAGAAGTAAAAAGAAATTAATAGAAAAAGGCAATTTAGACGAGCAAGAAGTAGTAAATGTTTGTGAAATCCAAAAAGAATTAGTAAAATTAGCAGTAGGAATTGAAAATCAACTAGAAGCAAAAATAGAAATTAATTAAAAAAAATAAATTATTATGGTAGGAGAAGGAATTAGAGACAATTGACATAACGAAATGGATCATTATGGTATTTTAGGTCTTCCTAGAACTGCCTCCGAAAGAGATATCAAATTAAAATATCGTAGATTGGTACTCCTTTTACATCCAGACAAGGCAGGAGTGCCGACTACCCAAACTCTTAGAGAAGAGGCTGAAATTAGATGGGCTGATATTCAAATGGCTTATGATGTCCTTTCTGACAAGAATTTAAAGAGAAATTATGACCAAGACATAAGTGAGTTGAATAGAGTGTTTAAGTGTTCTGGTCATTGCAATATAGACATTACCCGAACCCCCGGTTTTCATTATTTATCTAAATGAAGTTTTCATTTATTTTGTACTGAAGCTTGTGAATTTATTTGGAGTGGCGGAAAGGGTTACACCCACACTACTCATAATTATCCCGAAAAAGGGTATATCCCCCCAGTTGTCGCTCCTCCACCAGGTACAGTGGAAAGAACTTGCCCGAGTTGTAGCAGAACACTTCCGCTTCTCCCAGCGATGTGAAAAAAGTATAAAGAAACTGACCCAGATAGGGATTATTGTTGCTCTAATCGTTGTTTAGAAGACCTTTTAATTCAAAAAGAAATTAATTTTACTAATTCCAAGTGTGCTGGTTGCGGGTTAATCAAGACTTTTAATAATCGAAGCGCATGAGATAGAATTGAGGGTAAAAATTATTGTTCATGAGACCATTATTATGACAGTCTAAAGTTAGGAGTAGGGGGCTTAGGATATGGGGGCGGCACGGATATCCTACAAGCGGATAGAGACACCGCCATTACCGGAATTGAAAATGCTCTGAACCAAAATCCACCAATAACTAATGCTGAATTAGAAGTCGCTAACCAAGGCTGGCGAAATGAAATTCAAAATGCTCCTAACGGAGATACAATTCAGGCAATTAGAAATCGCGTTCTTTTAGATATTACCCAAAAAAGAGAAGTCAAAAACACTAATCTCACTACCCGCAAAAATACCGCAATTGACGAAATTAAAACCAAATTATCAGAAAAACCAAAGATTGAAAATTCAGAACTTAACCCAGGCAATCAAGGTTGAGAAAGTGCTATCCAAAATGCGAATAATGAAACCGAAATAGACCAAATTAAGCATAATGTTTTTGCCGATATTTCTCAGAAACGACAAATTAAAATCCCCTTAATCAAACTCCGAGCGGCGGCCATGGGTCAAATCGTTGCTGAATTAAACAAAGAACCTACGGTTGACGAAAGCGAAATAACTAACCGAAATTGAGAAGGAGACATTGTCAAAGCCCAGTCCGAAGGTGCTATCAATGATATCCGAGAAAGAGTGTTGGCCGATATTCGCAACAAAAGAGCAGACAAAAAAGATAAAGCCCGTCTTGATAGTCTTCTCCTTCAAGTCCGAAAACCACAAAATTGAGATAACTATCAAAACCTCGAAAATGTTTTCCAACAAATCAAAGAATTATTTTCCACCAATGCTTATCAATCCCAACTTGCGGAAATCAAAACTATCGAAAATAGGTTGCGGGAGTTAAATCCTACAAAATATCGAGAAAGAACCAAGCAATTACTTAACCAACACATAAAGAATAACAAATTGAGTGAGGAAGAACTTGACGAGGAGGCTCTAAGGGCAATAGCGGAGGTCGAACAAGACCCCTCTTCTGAAAAGGTTAATGTGGCCGAAGAGAAAATTGCGGTATGTGGGGCTCGGAAAGAATTGAAAGGTATTTTGAATAAAGTTGATAAAATTCAAAACAAACAAGAAAAAGGAGCCTTAGTTAATGAGTTATTGGGATTTACTAATAGGAACAAATTTACTGAAATTGCTTATCACGAAAAAAAATCTCTCATTGACAATTTAATTTCCGAACTAACGAGAGGAGAAGTTCCTAATCATCACCAAAATCCGGAATTTCCTTGGCTAAAAGTGATAGGAATAACTGCTTTAATTACTCTCCCAATTATTCTAATTGGGTTTTTTATCTTGAAATTTTCATCAAGGCGAAAAAAAATAAAGCGATAGGTTATAAATATTAGAATTAAATGAAGGTGTTTTCTATATTCTAATTCCTAAACCGGAGCGTAATCCATAAATTAATTGACAAAAATTATACTTTTTTAAATTATTTTCTAGGTTAGTTTCAGGCCAAAGCGAATTTAGGTCAAAAGTTTAAGAATGCTCTTAAAATTATTTTCGGTACAGAATTGTTTTAATTCATGGTTATTTTTTCATTCTTCTCAGTTAAAATCACATTTTTCATAGAGTTTGGTCGGTAAAGAAATATTGTCTTCCAAACCAACAATTTTTTTATTAAGATAAACCTCCTCTTGGCAATTTTCTAGTAGTTTGCGACTATTTTCCGGCAAATTATTTTTTTGCTGATAAATATTTTCAACTGTCTGAAACTGTCGAATTAAGTTTTTAGCACCCACTGTTCCAATTCCTCTCACCCCTTTAACATTATCAACGTTGTCTCCTAATAAACTTAAATAATCAGCAAAATTGGGAGCGGGAAAGTTATATTCTTGTTGAAAATCTTCCTTAGCGTAAAGAGTTATTTTTCCATTAACATACTTCAAAATATTAGTTTTTTCATCTAGTAATTGAAGTAAATCTTTATCCCGCGTAAAAATATCAAAAATTAAATTAGCATCAGTTTTTTTGTTTTGCCTGACAAAAGAGGTAATTAAATCATCCGCTTCGCAGTCTACCAATTGAATATAAGTAATATTGGCTCTTTCCAATACTAATTTAATTTCTTCCATTTGGTTTCGTAATTCTTCGGGCATGCTTACCCGTTGAGCTTTGTATTGTGGAAGCAAGATTTTCCGTCAATTAGTTCCACCCCCATCGAAAGTAATCAGTAGTTTTTGGTATTCTCCTTTTTTTAGAATACTAATCAGAACCCGCAAAAAGAAAAATATGGCTCCTTTTTTCATTTTTCAAGTTAGTTTTTGTGCCACATGATAAGAAGAATGAATTAGGTTATTACCATCTACTACTAGGCATTTTTTGTTTAGGTTCATTTTTCAAATATTTATAGAGATTATTTTTATTTTTCGGTTTTAGTTCGGTTAGAAAGTATAATATTTTTAGGAAAATTTAAATTCATAATTAGTAATTATTACAATTTCAAGGTTTTTTGTTGAAGGTCTAAGTTAACCAAGCCTTATGTTTTTGTTTAGCAATTTCTACTGCTAAAAAAGCCCTCGCTTTCTTTTTGGGATAAGCAAGCGATTATTTTCGATGTTTTATCCCAACTCTCTTTTTTTGCTTACTACTGAACTTATTTTCTTTAAGTATTCCCATAAATTACAAGCGGACATTATTTTTTCTTGAATTTCTTCCATTTCTTTTTCGCTAATTTTTCCCATAAACGACTTTTCAATAATCCGTCCCAAACTATAAGTTTTTAATTGGTCTACCATGGCTTTTCCTTTCTTACCATCAATAATTACTTTCACTTCAAATGGGTAAATTTTGGCTAAATTAGTTTTTTTAGTAGTAGCCGGCACAATTATACAGCGTTTATTCCATTTATTTAGACTTTCCACTGAAATTACAATCCCCGGTCGAGTTTTCATGGCTTCGGTGCCTTCGGTTTCTTTGTGACTAACCCAAAACAGGTAGACTTCTCTGGGAAAAACTTGGGTGATGCTCGGATATTTACTAACTTTTTCTTTAATGACCATATTTTTTGCTTAATTCTTCTTCATCCTCCTCGTCGGCTTGTTCTCATAGAGTGATTTCTTTTTCTCGTTCTTTGTCCTTAATTGCTTCGCCATAATTAGTAAAAATATCCTCTTTGCTTTTCATTTCAATATGTTCTCGCAATTTATCTTTTTTATTTGTTTTCTTATCAGTCAAAGGTTCGGTATAAATAATTTGGTGTTCGATATGGTTTTTAGCGAGAAAAGTTTTTAATTTTTTCGTGTTAGCCGTTTTGATGATTAGCAATTCAGTCATAATTATTATATTTTAGTTTAGTTTCATAATTAAGATAACAGTTAACCATATTAGCAATTAGCGTTTTTTTAGGCGATAAATTTTTCTGTCAAGGTTGGTATTTTTGTTTCGGTTTGATAATTTTTAAGAATTGTTTTTTTCCTAATTTAGTATCTTGCTGTCCTTTATAAATCTCCATCCCTCGATATCCTTTTTTCCAAAACCGAATTCCAAAAACATTGCTATCCACATACTTCTCTATGCTTTTACTTTTTTTATAAACTTTTTTCACTTGATTTTTGGGTGATGTACAGCTTTTTCTCGATTTATTTTCTGCTTTTCATCTTATTTATTGCTAACCTTCTATAACACCTTTAATTTTAGGAATATAGGTAGGAAAAAAAGTTAAAATAATAAATAATATAAGATTCTAATTGCTAATTATTTAAAAAATCCATAGAGAAAAGAAAAATATTATGAATTACCAAGCAAGTTTAGACCGCCTGAAAAAAAGGAAAGAAGAGTTAGAAAAAGAAGGAAGCGTTTTAGTTCCTTCCAAATTTTTTGCGGGAGAGGAAAGAGTATGAACTAAGGAAAAAAAGGAAAAGGAGTGAAAACTGATTGAAAGTATATTCCAAGGTTATTCCCAAAGTTTTTCGGAAGAAATCAATAGTGAGAAAATGGAAAAAGCGTTTAGTGAGTTAGAAGGATTTACCGAACAAAAAGAAGATATCCGAAGCCTTTTTTTAACTAAAAAATATTTTAAAGACCAGAATATTAAGTTCCGAGAAAGCGGGAAAATTTTATGCTTTGTGGGTCCTGCCGGAGTGGGGAAAACTAAATTTGCAAAGGTGATAGCCAAAGCAATGGGTCGCCCGTTTTTCAAAATTAATGTAGCAGGCGAAAGCGACCCCCAAATTATTATTGGTAGCGACCCTTCCTGAGTTGGGTCCAAATACGGCAGAATTATTCAGAGTTTCATTGAGGCTAAAAGTTGCGACCCGGTCATTTTAATTGATGAAGTGGAAAAAATGGGAGAAAGCCCAATTAAAGGCAGTCCTAAGGATGCTCTTTTACACGTGCTTGACCCCGAACAAAACCAAGAATTTCGAGACAAATTTTTAAATATAGAATTGGATATTAGCAGAATTACCTTTATTCTGACCGCTAACAGTTTAGATGGTTTATCCGAACCTCTAAAAAACCGCTTGAAAATTGTTAAACTAAAAGGTTATAACGAAATGGAAAAACTTTCCATTGGCAAACTAGAAATCGAAAATGTTTTTCGAGAAACTTATGGTAATGCTAAAAGAGACCTTTTTGAAATGAACGATGATACTCTGCGGGTTTTAATTGGCAAAGTTAAGGAAGAAGGAGTTCGTCAACTCAAAAAAGAAATTGAAAATATTATTAGTCATTTTTTCGGTCAATTGGCTTTACGACATGAAAAAGGCGAGCCGGAAAACAAAATTGTAATTGACGAAAATAAAGTCAACCAAATAGTGTCGGACCCTAAGAAAAAAGACAAAGACGAGGAAAACGAGAATGCTGAATCAGAAAGAAGAATTAGAGAACTAGAAAACGAAATCCGAGAATTAAGGGACAAAACCAACTACTCTGGAAAAAACCTAGATAACAACAATTCAAAGTCTAATTCAGTAGGATTACCCTGAGCGATTGGTGGAGGAATAGCCTTAATTTTGGCCGGTTGTTTCGGCGGCTGATTTTTAACCGCCGATTTCGCAAAAAAAAAAAAAAAAAACAAGCACTAAAACCGAACCAATTGAACCTCGTTTTAACTTAGACTGGCGATAATTTAATTTTTTTTGAGTTAAAAAAATTTTTTTATTTGGGTCTACTAGGCATTTTTTTTTTTTTTTGACTATTAGCAGCCTGAAAAGGGTCAATGAGGGGAGAAACCTAAATCTAAATTATTTTTGAAAAAACAGAAAGAAAATAGCACAAAAAACCAAAACCAGCCCCTAAAAAGTTTTCTGATAGCAAACCCTCTTTGGAACAAAATTGTTTAATAGAAAAGGAATTTTCCGAAAAATTAAGGAAAAACAAATAATTAGAATGGGAAGTTTTTTGAAAAAAAACACTAAAATATTTAATATAGATAAAAAATTGATTTTTTATTTATTCATAGATTAGAATTATAGTTAATATATACAAAATATAAAAAAAATTATGGTAACTTTACAAGAATATTTAAATCAGCAGTATCCCACTAAGCAGGATAAAGAGGGGGTAAAAAAGATTAATTTTTATGAAATTTATAGGAAAGATGAACAAAAATTTTTCACTAGTATTCTCATTAGAAGTATAGGAAAGATGAACAAAAATTTTAATTTAGAGGGAGAAGAATTAGATTTAAGGGAGTTTAAGAATTTGGAGTATTTGAAAGTTGGTAAGTTACTTCTAACTAAATTAGATGTCGGTGGTTTGGTTAATTTGAAAGAACTTTTTTGCTCGATGAATACATTAACTTATCTTGATTTAAATGGTTGTGCTAATTTAGAGACATTAAGTTGCGGAGATAATTACCTTACCTCCATAGACTTCTTAAACCAATTACCTAATCCCGAGAAATTAGAAAATTTAGTGATTTACGATAACAATATCCAACCCACCGACATAGAGATATTTAGTAAGTTTGTTAATTTACGATACTTAAAAATAGGAAATATGGAAATTAGTTCAAGTTTAAAATATATCCATCGTAATAAATTCTACGGTTCCCTTAAATCTTATCAAAATTTAACTAAACTAGAAAGAATTTGTATTGAAGCCACCGATGTAAATGAAGGATTAGAATATTTACCGGAGAGTTTAGTTCAGGCAACTAAATTAACTGCCTGAGATGATAAGGAAAGAGGAAAATATAAAAATATCGAATGCTCCCCCCATGACACCAATGCCAAATGCTTGGCTATCCAAAACCAACTTCGTCCTTTTAATTATGATTTAGGAGCCTGACAATTAGTTAATAAAAAATACCCTAATTTAACCAAACAAATCCAAGAACTAAGTCAAAAAATCACCCAAACCCAAACTGAACTCACCCAAACTAAGCAAAATGAAGCCGACAAAACTAAAAAAATAGAAAAGTTGAAAGAAAAATTAAACTACCAACTTTCCTGGAAAACCAAACTAAAACATATAATAATTGGAAGTTTACTTGCCTGGGGAGGTAAAGAAACCTATTACTGATACCAAGGAGAAAATAATTTAATTCCGATTGCTAATAATAATAGTTTCTGATTAGAAGCAATTTACCAAAATATTCCGTTCAATAAACCGGAATATAATAATCTCACTAATTTATTTCGCTTTCCCCAAACTGAAAAAGAATTAAAAAGTTTAGCCAAAATTAAGCAAATATTATTCCCTTTACCGGTTAATAATCCTAATTTAGAGAGTGAAATCATGGACTTAAAAATTAGGGATTTAACTATTCAAATCCCCAATAAAAAATCTGAATTAGCCGAAGCAATTAATATTCTTAAAAATAAATTAAGCAAGTCCGAAAAATATTTATTTGAAAAACTGCTTACTGAAAATTATAATTCAGCCGAATTAAAAGAAGTTTTATCCGAATACCAATCTGAAATAGAAATTATTTTAAACCAGCAGCAAGAAATAAATAATTTACAAAAGCATTTAGAATATTTACAAGCATTACAAACTAACCAACTAGAAGCGAAAATAGAAATTAATTAATTTATTAAACAAACAAAGAAAATATATAATTATCATGTCAGTTAAATCATTAATCAATAATAAATTCAATCTCAAAAGAAAAGGAAAAGATGAAATATGCAATAAGTATATTAATAGTCCAACGGAAACTAGATGTAATAAACATTATTTTATAGATGAAAATAAAAAAAAGTGGGATTGATGTATAGAGCATGGTTGTAGAATATGCAAAAAGGAGGCTAAGAAAGGTAAGGGGAGGGAACAGTTAGAGGATAATGGAAGGTTAATTAACGGTTTTTGTTGATGTAATGAAAGAAAATTTTGTAAGGGAGTAGCAAGAAGAAATAAAGAAACGGTTAAAATAGTTAAAGAAGGCACCAAAAATATTCGAAACCAACTTTCTAATTTTGTTGATGTTTTTGAACCAAATGAATTAGAAGAGATAAACAATTTAATAGACTGTTTAGAAGAAGATGAAGTAGAAGCGGTTTTGCTTAATATTTTTTCGCAACCAACTATTTCTGGGTATTTTTTGGGTTGCATCACAGAGAAAATTGATGATTTTAATAAGGGTTATTCAAGTGTATTAACCTCTGATGATAGAGAAATTTTGAAAGGTGCTTATATTAAATCTTTTGGTCATATCGATTCGCTGAATAATGAAAAAGACAAGGCGTTTTTTAATATTTTTTCAAAACATAAGTCAGAAAAAGAGAAACGACATTTTATTAAAAATACTATCGAAAAACTGAAAGATTGGGATTTGTTGAACCAAGTTGAAAAAAAAAAAATTATTGAAGTGATTCAGGGAGCGGAATTTACGGTGGAAAATAGCAAAAATTTAAAAGAAATAATAATTAAACAAGTCGAAACCGCAATTAATAATAAAAGACAAAATAACCCCAACCAAACCCCACCACCAATACCAAACCCTCCCCCACCCAATTCAGCCCTTACTTCGGCCAAAACCAATCTCCAAACCCAATATAATCTCTCTTCGGCTGAATTTAAAGCCATAGTTGAA